>JAVQJZ010039056.1:0-17294 GCA_036025355.1 Leiopotherapon unicolor | reverse complement strand
TAATTATATGTGATATAAGAAATGACAAAAGTAGGTAATAAACGACTTAGAAGATATTTTTAGCTTGTGTATTCTGTGATACACATATTCATATACTTCATTGGATATTCATTTATATCTTGAACCCTTTAAAAACCACATCATAACAATGATGTTCTCTGAATCTGCTCTCATGAATATTGTTCTGCACACTGAAAGCGGAGAGAGCCCCCTTCCTGGTTGTAGGTCAGTGGTTTGTCAGTAGACGACTGCACTCTTCAAGTTGCAATGATTTCTCAATGTAATATTTAATCATTGCATTATAAGTGGGGTAAAATACTCATATTCTGGCATAACATTATCACCAAACAAAGAACAAAATAATGATATTGTAAAAATATTAAAAGTTTGTTTTTTACCTCTTAATCATCTTATAATTCATAACAGTCAGTATAGTGCTTTAAAAACATGCATGTTTTTAAAGCACTATATATACTATGTGCTAAACATGTTTAACCTCTATAAATATTTTGTTGGAAAGTGAACTTTTCATATATGTAGACGGTGACTAATGTTTCTGTCCAAAAAAATGTAAAGTTGGCAGACATTTCCCACAAACTTTACCTCCAGAGTGGGTCAAACTGGATTATACCAAAATATTAGACAAGCTAATCTCTGTTGATATTGTCAACACAACCCTGAACTGTCAAAAGTGGAGGAAGACCTGAAGGGGGGGGGAAAGACAGAAGAGAGGGGACATTTTGGAGGCAGGAGAGCGCCACAGTCTCTGCAAACAATAGCAAGCTGGAAGGTTTTTCTCAAGTAGTTTTGTGAGCTATTATTATTTTGTAATTATTTCAGCCCGCCGTTCCCCGGCTGGCGGGCTTTGTTGCTCTGGAGCAAACTGCAAAAATATCAGACAAGGTTAATCTGTTGATATTGTCAATAAAGGACCGATGTGGTGTTTGTACCTAACCTTAAGGTGGCCTAATAATAACTGTTTCACTTTGACTTTATGAGCAAAGGCCAGACTAATAACTGGTGGCCACACACACACAGGTGACAATAAATACACCAAAACTGTCTGCTGGTGTGAGGTGTAGTTGTATTTGGCTCACCAGCTTGAGGGGTGAGCGTGTGAGGCAAAGTTCAGTCGAGACCACAGAGCTTTTTACACACATGTGAAATTCAGTCACACTGATATCATAGAAATAGTATGTACGATGAAAGGTAATACCAAATAAGTCTTCATTTATTCACTACTGCATTAGACACTGAACATGAAGCTTCTTTTTTCTTTTTTTTTTTTGCAGACATGTATATCGAGCGAGGTGGGGCAATATGATCCGAATCATCAGGCCAGTATCCACATCAAACAAAAATGAACAAGTACTGTCTGTCCAGGTTGTGTAAGAACAAAAACAGGAAACCAACAGAAAACAGGATGTGTGTACACCGATCACGACGACAACGCCAGAGGTTGCGAGCCGACCGTGGAGGTCAGGTGCATGTGAAATGCCACATAACACTGCATGCTTACTATTAAATCTTTGCAGGGCTCATAAACTCCCTCTATTTGAGACCATAAATACAGTAATGGTACATCGTCACACAAAGCTGTTGTTTCATAAACAATGCATCACCACAGACATGAGCCTCGCCGGCTCAGCCTTGACGGTAAACCACTGTCACTCGAAGAAACCCAACGGAACGTCAACGAAGGAGGATCATTTAAATATTACAAAAAGTGTTTACTGCTCAGATTTAGGGGAAACAACAGCAGAGTCCTTTTAAAAGAAGGCTGCAACACATCAAAGACACCAATCACGGAAGAAGTGATGGTGTGCTGTATCACTACGCAGTAGAAACGGCACACTTACACCTCCCCATTCAACCCATAGTTGTGAAACCAAATCAATGTTCCACCCACCCATGTGAGGTCAAAAGTTTGCTCATTTCAAAATACATTTATGTCCAAAAAGGCTGCATTAGAAATTCAACGACGAAGGCCAGCAGCAAAGCTTTTAACGGAAAACTACAATGTGAAACTCACCTTTCGGACCTGAGATGGAACATTGTCTTGCAATATTGACACCTAGTCAGCAAGAGGTGTAAGTTTTGAGGGGGCGGCCGCACTTTAAAAAGGGTCCCGCGTCTGTGGGTTTCTGGTTTTTGTTTTTTTAAACAGGAAATGGAAGACTTTCTGAAAGTGCTTCACACAAGACCCCAACATGTTTGAATTCATGAACAGAGGCTGCTTCAGATTTAGTGATCAATTCTTATCTTAACCATTCTCACGGTTTCAGTGAGCTGCCAACACTGTGTACCAAACACAGCTGCGGTGTGCAGTGTGGTTAAATGGCTCCGCTACGTGTCTGAATAAAGGACTCTGGAGTAAAAACTGTGGAGTAATTACTATATTTTCAGAGATCCATTTCAATGTGAGATATTATTCAGCTTCTGAAAAACGTGACAAAGACTTTCCACAAAGTCACTGAGGACATGAGAGTAAAATTCACAAATGAACCATATTTAACACTGTCTACCTCGACCCCTTTGTTTGGTACACAGAGAGTGAAACTGTCCTGCAAATATCGTATTTATCCTTCTTTTTTCTCATGTGATATTTTGCCTCCAAAATGGATGTGCAGCATTTTTGAGTGTTTCATTTTTTCAGACCATGCCTACTGTTCATTGGTGTCACTGTGATATGTTGTAACATGAATCGCACAGACAGGCTGCAGTCCCCCCCCCCCCCTCCACACCCAAATCTTCTCCTCAGCAGATCACTTTGCATCACCTAGACCTGCACGGCATCGCTGCAAACACTCTGCGTGTTGACATGTTTTCCACATTGACGTGTTTTACATGATGTTCACTGCAGCTCCTGTTTCAGTTTTTTTTTTTCCCTTCTTTCCTTGGCCGCGGTTAGCAGCGTTCGGGAAACAGGAGCGACGGTGAAAGCGAGCCATTGTCGGCAAATGCTCTTTTCTATCTGGCATGACGCAAGCAGCCGCAGTCATTTCCACTGTGATTGTCGGGCACCATCAGAGAGCATCGATAACCCCTGCCAGGCCTTGGCACCGCCAACAGGTGCCGGCACTGCCAGCAAGGTTGGCACCGACGTGGCTGTGAAAACCCTCTGACATCCAGAAGGGCACAGATTTGCACTGAATGCACCACTGAATCAACACTGCTGATTATCAATTAACATATACCGTTTTGTATCACACAGAAAAGAGGGGAAAAATGGGTTTTGAAATACAGAAAGCCTGTTTAAAAATACTAGCTGTGTGCTGTTATAATCACGGGCTGAATACAGATTTAGCTCTGCTCAAGGTGGGTTTTTACAAGCCTGCGCGGCTTTGTGTTGGGCAGATACAGTACGTGGTGCACTATGCATGCACACAAGGGTGATTGTTCAGGCGAGATTTTGTGCCTGTTGGCTACATTTGTAAAGAAAACGTGAAAATCACATGAGAAACATGACAGACTGGTTGCTAAATTGCAACAAAAGACACCTCATATTTAAATGTCAGGAGTCATAGCATTACACCGCAGATACATTTCACCATCACTGTGTGTATTACCACAGGTACTGTATGTTTTCACCATAACACACTTATCAAAACTATCACATCTGGCCCACCGCTTTTTAAACCACATGTTTATGTCTCAAGAGGAATGAAATGTTCTGCTTTGTTCTGTTAAAAGACACTAATAATTAACACACAAAGGTGGGAAAAAGACTGGAAATGAATAAGAAAATGTATCATTGTTGGCTCAACATCGAGACACGTCTTTATTTACTGTGTCAGGCAAAGCCGGCGCCATCACTTACTGTACGTAGGTGTTGTGATGTCTTCATGCTCGCCACTTGTGATGCTTCTAATGGGCATTAATACGATTATTTGGATTACTAATTCAAATTAGTCTGCGCATCCAGTCTGAGCGAACACACACACACAGCATGGGGGGGTAAGCGCTGTCACCGGTCTGACTTTGAGCTCTTTCTGCAAGTGTCTGCCACAATAAAAACACACATAAACATAATAGTATTATTAGAGGCTGCAAAGGATTTAATAATCGGGGAACGTGTCAAAACATGCCGACATCAGTGTGGGTGCACAGAGGAAGCTCAGCAAGATAGAAGATGCCATGTACAGTGAAAAAAGGAAAATGAGGGTGGTGTACAGTAGATGCCATGCAAAACCAACAAGCAGTTAAATGAGTAGTAAAAGTGACAAAAACTGAAATCAACAGACTGTTTTAAAAAGAAAAAAAAACAGCAGACAGTATTTTATGTGTGGGCAATTACTGATTTGATTTTTTCCTTATGAACAAATTGACAGAAGGGAGGCTTTTGACTTTTGGAACAAAGAAATAGTTTACAGCCACTGACATTTTTAGCTCTTTATGTGGGCAAATGAGTTTCAAAATGTGTTTCAGACTGCAGACTAAACCAACACACGTACCACTAAAATGTAATATTGCATTCTCTGCAAAAAGTAATATGGAAAGTCTTGAATGCTCATCATGTGTCATCATGCCGTCAGCACGATCTCTGTTCACTCACTGTTTTCTCAGAGATGCAGACATTTTTTCTTTTTTTTTTTTTTAATGACTGAACGCGCTGCACAACTGTTGCACGACATCACAACCCAGGTTCACTTCTGCACAGAGCTCAGGGTTAGCTTTATTAATTTCCCCTCACACAACTGATCTGACGACCGTGAAGAACTGCTTGATCGGTTGTTGCAAGGTAAGCACAGATAGTCTAAATATTCCATCATGAGCTCGTCCTCCAAATCAAATTAGTTCTGTGTTCTTTATTAGCCTCTCACACAGCGAGTGTGGCTTTCAATTACTTGTGAAATAAGGTGATTTCTACATTTTCATATGTCCGCGCTCCGGTGTGGGAGGAGGGAGAAAAGAGAGAAAAGAGAACAAGGGGGATGTAATGAACTGAGAGTCGACTCCTAAGTACTTAATTGTTTTATAATCACATGAAGTCGACAGAAATAGAAGCGGAGCGAGTGGTCTCCACCTCAGGTCTGCTGACAGGAAGGCCTAACGCCAGTTGGCCTCGACGGGTCTCTGCGCCGCCGTGGAAGACAAACCGTGTTTTTTGGGGGGTTTTTTCCCCTTCCTTTGGTAATGTATGACAGACAACCACCGCTCCACTCACGCACCTCGTTCTCAAATCATACCTCTCTCCGTGCTCTCGAAACCCACCCTTACGATGTGCGGTGTTTACTGTACATAATGCAACTCCCACACAGATGCACGCCACACACAAAGACATCTACATCCGCTCATTGCCGGCGAGCAAGCTTCCTCGCTGCGTCGAACAGGGCCTCTGCACTGAGAGCTGAACCTCAGCGCCTTCGGTGTCATCGGGTTGGCTGTAATTACCGCCAAACCGGGTCGGCTCGGGGCCGCTTCAATCGCCCTCACAGGGATCCGTTGTTGAAGATTCAAAGCTGCATCCCTTTGTTGAGAGGACCCTTCACTGCCTTGTTTACCGCCTCCCTCCCTCTCGCGCTCTCTCCGCCTTTATCGAATTATAAAACCAATTAGTCATAGAACAATCAACGGGCATCAGAGGCAGGCCCGTTTTTAAAGAAATGACTTTTCTGTCACTGCTCGCTGGACTCCGGTCATCACATGACCGAATAATTAAACTCTAATTTCTGCCTCGTGGATCGCAACAAATAAACAATTAATAGAGTTAGAAAGACAGGGGTGTTTGTGTGTGAGAGTGTGTGTGCGAGAGAGAGCGAGAGAAAGAGGGAGAGACATTAAAGATGGCACTGAGAGAGGACAGACTGAAGGGGTGAGGAAGGTTGCCACGTCCTGCTGGGTTTTTCCTGAACTTGGAGGGGGGAGAGGCGGTGAAGGGCACAGCGCCGCGGCCTTGTGGGGAGTTCTTGGGAGTGTTAAAGAAATGAAGGCAGGTGACGGGTTGGTGTTACTCGCCTCAGTGTGTGAGAAGCGGCGCTACGCTGAGATGAAAGGAGAGATGGGATGAGAGCATGTGGGGAAAACGGCTCTTAATATCGAGGCTTAGGCAGAAGTGTTGAATGAGAGGTGCAGACTTGAGGATGCGCTTCTTTATCTACATATTTTTCTTTGCATATTTAATCCCTTGTCAAAGGATGCATCTTCCATCCACTGACGAACAAAACAGTTGATAAGGCAAGGGTGTGTGTTTATGTATGTGTGTGTGTGTGTGTGTGAGAGAGAGACAGAGAGAATACAGTATCTGTTGAAATTGTTTCATTGGAGTATGTGGGTGGGTATTAACAACCTGATCTTAGCGGGATGCGCTTTCCTCTAAATCGCTCTCTTTTTTTTTCCTCCAAACAAAGGATTCAGAAAAACCTACACAGATTGGATAAAGACAAGCATTGGAATAAAAGACAATGAGTTTTTTTTTTCCTCTCAAGAAAAAAATAAAATAAACATACGTTCAGAACTGCAATAATGTGATTTGAATCGGGAAAACTTAAAATGTATATGCTCTCTTAAATTATATTTGCCATGGTAGCATGAAGCCGGCAAAATAACAAAAACGACAACAAAAAACCCCGACATAGGAAGGATGTCATTTTGTAAAAGCGTGACAAAACCAACATGACGGACTTTGGTTTTTTTTTTTTTTATCTCCCGGCGAGGACACGCCAACCCATTCGACAAACTGGGCTGATTGTCAGGACCCAAAAACAATGTGACGCTTTTATCACTAAGCCAAGGAATCTGGATCAACAGTATGCAAAGCATATGCCAGAATAAATGCAGTCGAACATGCTGGGACAACATAACACCCCCCACACCTCCTATCTTTTTCTTTTTTATAAAGAACTTTCCAGATAATGACAAAATGAGCTGTAACTCCCGAATCACAGACTAAGCACTCACCCAGGGTGGTATGTCTGTGACTGTCGGGGAGGGGGGTGCTCACTTACATTTTCTGAGCCCTGGAATGCAGCCGTCCCTATTAACTCACCAACCTTTTCTTTTTCCAAACTAGTTGCAACATGTCATCAAAAAAAAAAAAAAGAAACGCTGGGAATCATTGTTATCTTTCTCCTCTATTAGCAATCATAACAGAGCTATTTCATACAGAGGAGGGACGGTGTGTGTGTGTGTGTGTGTGTGTGTGTGTTAGTGTGAGGGGTGGAATCCCCAAAGAGCCACACATTAAAAAACGAGACAGGCCTCTTATTTACTGGCGACAGTCTAATAAATACATTTGCTGGCAGCTAAACAGGTATTTACTCTGCTCCCTACCACAGGTATAATTTCACTGTTTGCTGAGCTGTTATTTTGCTACAGGGATAATTATCGAGGTGGTAAAGAAAGACGATTAATGGTTTTAGCCGAGATATCAGTCTCAGCAAAGTGAGGCATGGCCTAGCTCTAAACTCCCAGCACATACTCAACAGTAAAAAAACAAAAAAACAGGACACATGGGGGGTTAATAATCTGCATCTCTTTTGCTGTGAGAATTCAAAGCACAACTCCAGCACAAAGGTGACGACGGCGTAGCTGCCCCGAACACAGAGAGGTGTCTTTGTTCGAGCGGCGGCAACACTTTCCCTACGCACTTTGATTTTTTTTTTTTCCTGTAAGTCGTCGAACTGATGACGATTCAGAGCAAAGATCAATTCGAAATCAGCGCACTCAAGCTCTCTCGTTGTCATTTCTGGGCAGAGTGCACAACAAAACAACAGCAAAAGAAATCACAACCAGTGCTCTCCACCGTGCGGACTAATTGGCCCCTCGGGGTCACGGGGGCAAACTTTACCATCTCCTTTCTCTCTCCATCTCTCTCTCACTCTCCTCGCCGTCTGTCAGCCAGAGACTGAGTGAGAGCTCGGCGCGCCAACCCGCAGCCGCTGCATTGTGCTTAACTAATCTGAGGTTTAACTGGTGCTTCGCAGGAGTCGGCGTCCCTCCTGCCCTATGGTCTGCGTGGAATGTAAACACCACCGGGCCGACAAGCCAACAATTAGAGGCGATGTGATGCTTCGTGAGGCAAAGACAGCGAGAAGACGCTGCGTTTGTGAACATTAGGAGCCGATTTCCTGCCATTACACTATTACAGTATAGTAAATGCAGTGTGCACTAGTTTCGATTAGTTGTAAGGAAAATGAAACTAAGAGTCGAGGGAGGGAAAAAGAAATGCAGGTCTAACAAGGTTAAACCTATAAGTAAGTAAGAAGAAAGGTAGAAAGGTGGTAACACTTAGGTGTTTTCCCAGATCTGGTCCTAATTGTTAATCACAGCGGGCTTATTGTACGAACTGCGAACACGACAGAACACATTCAAAGGAATTAATTACACACTAATAAGCTGCGACAGATGTTTAGGCTTTGCTGCAGGATCTGTGTGACCTGGCAGTCACACGCAGCGCCGCCATCCTCACACTCTGATTCTTATCATTCCTGCCAAACAAGTTTACATGGAGAAATTTTGCCAACAGATCGACACGCCGCTGTAGATATGTCAGCGAGTTTGGTTTTTTTTGTGCCACTTTTCACAACCACAAACTGATTTAAAAAAAAGAAGAAAAAAAAAGGAGTTAAGGTTCACAGCCGAGGAGTAAAACCGAGAAGTTTTGTTTCAACGCTCACGAGCTGCCGTTGAGGCTTTCGTCTTGTGTCTGAGGACTTTTACAAGAAGTGACACATGGCAGCCGGAGACAGGAAAAGGGCTGTGTGTCGCTGCTGTCAGAGGCACTGACCAGATAAGCCACAGCACCTTGAACTGCCACAGATCTGCAAAGATAAAAGGAACAAAACTCACCGGCGCTGTGCCATAACCTGTTTTCTCCCATGCAGAGGTGCCACGCTTGACCTCATAATCGCATGTGAGCGAGCTGAGAACACAGCAGCAGCGAGATAATAAACAACCGGCGACGCCGAGGGCTGCACAGTACACTCCAGGATAATCGGCCTTTAATTATCTGATCGAGTTTCTGATTGAGCGCAAACTTCTTCAGACAGATTTCACTGCCTTTCGCCCCTGCTTTTACTTTGTCGTTCATTCGCACCTTTGGTTAAAATGAACGAGCGCGGTCAGATCGTACCTACGACACCAGCTCCAGGCAGAGCAGCGCGAGAGTATTTGTGCTGATATCTGCGTCTAAATAATCTTGAATATCAGAGTGACAACCACTGGCCATGCCGGTGTGTGTGTGTGTGTGTGAAATGTCAGCTATTTTCTAAAAGAGTAGAGAGTGAAACCTTTAAGAAAAAAAAAAACCTGTAAAACCACAGAACATCAGTGCCCACGCAGTTTTTTAAGATGGCAATACATCTTCGCATAACTGCTGTGTGTCTTTATCTCTCCCTCAAACACACACACAGGTCTGGTTGTACCTGAAATTACTTTATCAGCACAGTGACAAAAGCCACAAACAGCAGAGCTACTACATTTCTGTATCTGTACATCTGACTGCCTCACACCAAGCCAGGCAGAAAGAAAAGCAATAAATTCATTAACTCTTCATCTCCCTGCGAGCCTGTCACACCTTTTATTTTGTCTTTTTTTCCCCGTTTTACCTCACTCAGCTCAGACAGCGGAGAGCGTGCAGGCGCGCGCGTTTTATTTTTTTGAGAACTGCACAAAGTGTTTCATGTCACAGCCGTAAAAGTGTTGAAGCAAGTTGACACGTAATTAAATATTAAGTGTATGGAGAAAATAAATGAAGTGGCTCTAATGGCCTAATAAAAAAAGTGGGGAAAGGGAGATGGGCAGTCGGGCTTGCAGTGTTTCTGATGGAGACGTGTCAGCGGTTTGACACCAACTGTGGTCTGTCAACACACACACCACCAAATAAAAACTAAACTAAACGCCTGTTTTAAATGATAAAGCAACCCCTTACAAAAACAATGCTAATATACACAAACACACACACACATGTAGTTCTTTCTGATTGACATCTGGAGAGGGAAACTTTAAATCAACTTTATTGTCCACACAGGCTCGCTGGTCCCTGAAAAGCTGCGGTGGCAGCATCACTCCCCTCCTGCGCTGCGCTGAGTAAGTTGTTAAATGAATTAGAGGAGATGGATGTACTTAACCCCGCCAACATCACGAGGCGCTTCGCCTGTTCGTGCTCAAATCACACAGGCCTGCACATCGCAAATTAGATGGCACACACACACAAAAGTTATGAATGCGTGCGTTTAGATTTACCATTAAGCGTGACATTCGTAGTCTGAGTTTTTTTTTCTTTCTTTCTCCTCTTTATGAAATATTAAATCCCAGCAGCCACGGCTGGTGTGTGTGTGTGTGTGTGTGTGTGTGTTTGAAGTGAATCGCTTTGTATTCATTCAGAACATCCATTTCTCCTCCTGAAGCCGAGGACATGCACCATAAGATTTTACTTTTTTTTTCTTTCTTTTCTTTCTTTTTCTGAGTCATGCAAAGAAATAAATGCGATCTGAAATGAAAGGCACGCAGGGGAGCTGGGACAGTGACACACACACACACACACACACACACACACACACACGGAGAAGGACCGTACCTTAAAAGTCAGCAGTCGTCCGACCTCCTGCTTTCCATCAAAAGTTGAACGACCTCTTCTTCTCCACGGCGAGAGATCCAAAAATAGGCGCCTGCTCTGTGGGAGGAAGAAGTGCTTTAAAAAAGTCCTACGGCTGAGGAGGATGGTGGGAGGGGAAGGAGGTGTGGAGGAGGTGAAGGAGGAGGAGGAGGGGGGCCCGAGCCGTCTCGCTGCAAACCGCACCGGCGGAGGCTGAAGTTTTGCGTCTCTTTTCTGTCTTTCAGTTTTCTGTGTGTCGTTGGGGGGGTGAGAGCGCAGAGAGCTGAGAGCGACCGCGCGCTGCGGGCAGCGGGGGTGAAGTAGAGAGGAGAGAGGAGCGCGGCGGCATGTGAGGAGGGCTGCTTTGAGAGGGTGGCAGGTAAACGAACCGCCCCTCCCCGTTTTCTGATGCTCAAATCGATGATTTGCCAGCTGTGGCGCAGCTTGTCTCATTGCCCCACTTTGGTTTTTACAGCCGCTCCTCTCCGACGCGCTGCTCTCCGGGGACAGAGAGAGAGAGAGAGAGAGAGAGAGAGCGCGCTCATTCATTTTCATATTTACACGCCACATGCATGTCAAGAAGAAGGAGCAGGAGCACAGGAAAGGGGTAAAAAAAAAAAAAAAGCAAAGTAAAGAAAAAAAGCAAAGAAAAAAGTGTGGTAATAGTGAAGTGTCGCGTGCGGCAGGGCAGCGTGCCAGGCTCGCGCACCTGAGAGGACACGACGTGACGTGACCTCACAGCGGGGTCCGTCACCGTGACGACAATGTCAATAAAAATGATAAAAATAATAATAATAATGATGATGATGATAATAAAAATACATCAAAAAGTTTCCCGGAGTAATGAAGTTGGAGCAAAGCGCGGCTGAACGCTGCTGTCTGTTGTCGCCGACAGCTATTTTTTCCATTAATTTCTCCAATTTAAAACAGGCTTTTAGCGGGAAATAATTATTATTCCCACTATCCGGCGCTCACTGTTTTTAATGCGCCATTACTGAACCAGACTTTCACCTTTATTTTATCAATGCAAGCTGTTGCTCTTTTTTCTTAATTTATATGTGTATAAAAAAAACTTGGTTTGACTCCGGCCATCACACACACACACACACACACACACACATTTAAAGAGTCGTACCGCGGGCCTGTACAAACCATAAAAATAAAATCTTCGCTTTAGGAATGCAAACTTGTTCAAACATTTACGTGGAGAGCTGAATAATTACATTTTATTATCATTATTATTATTATTATTATTATTATTATTATTTCCTTTCTTGTACATCTTTAAGAGGAGAGCCTGGAGCAGCCGAGGTTCAGAGGACAGAGACAGATAACGGAGGGGAAAAGAGAAAAAAAAAGCTTTTTTTTTCCGCCCTCACACTGTCCAAACGTATTTGTGCTATTTTAATTGATTTTCGGCAGTAACTGTGTTGACTGCTGTGTGAAAAGTATAGAAAATAAGTGAGCTTTTTTTTCTCCTCCCCTTACTAAAGTCTGAAATTAGACGAGAGGAAAAAAAATCTCAAGTTTCAGAGAGTGGCAAATGAAATTAAATAGTCTCAATGAAGAACATATTAGAGGCAGTGAAGGGAGAATATGACACGTTTCTCCATGGAGACTCCTGTTAACACACCTCCACATGTTGGACTTTAATGTTCACATTTTCAAATCAGAAACAGGAAAAGAAAAGAAAAAAAAACCACAAATGAAATAGATCACGCATGAATGGATGTTTCTCCTCCACTCATTTTTGATTTTATCAGTCCATCCTGTGTGTGTGTGTGTGTGTGTGTGTGTGTGTGTGTGAGCACCTTCTACCACACCGAGCCTGTGATGTGAGTGTGTGTGCAAAGTGTGTGTATTTGAATGCACATTTTTATTTGTGTCATGTCTGTGTTTTTAGATTTGTGTGCACCCTTGCACACATTTATACTCATTTGTTGTGTGTTTGTCTTCGTTTGTGTGTGTGTGTGTGTGTGCGTGTGTGAAATGATTGACAGTTTGCATCTGCACACAGGCTAACTGCTCTGCACTAGCAGGTGTGCAGGAGCCCACAGGTAATGCAGCTGTTTACTTACAATATGAATGTGTTTCTCTTGCCGAGTTTAGCATAAATAACACACCGATTTACATTTACACTTAATTTACACATCCCATTGAAAATAGAATTAGTGGTAGTGGTGGTTGTTGCAGGAGGAGAGGAGGGGGGCTACAAGAGGAAACCGGCTCAAGACAACAGAAGGTGAGAGCTGACAAAAAAAAAAAAAAAAAAAACACATTTTGGTTTGAAAGAGTGCGTGCAAATGATTGTGACTGTCCGCAGTGACTTTCTTTATCAGAGGAGACAGAAGGACCGGAGCCCTTATTGTAAGCTGATACGCGCAAATACTTCTCAGAAAAGTTCATTTGTTGTGGTTTTAGGACTCCACAAAAGTTTCATTATGAAGCATCTGAGATCTGCATTTAAAAAAAAGAGAGAGAGAGAGAGAAGGGGGGAGAAAAAAAATCTTTCTCTCACACACACAATCTCTGCATATGATTCACACACCAGCCCTCTCCTGGGAGACTGAATGGGAATTGAAAAGTTCCAGTAAAGAGATTCAAATTTGCTTTCTGCATAATTATAAATTCATGCAAAGTTAGGGATGTTTTCATCATTACAGACAACAGCTGGTGATTTCAATGCCGCCTGTGTTTTTATCCAACAATTCATGATGCTGCCTCCAAAAAGCCCACACCTGCTGCAGTTACATCTTTGGCCACAAGGGGGCCCGGTGAGTCTTAGTTTAGCGAGGAGGCTTAGAGAGACAAGAGTGGAGGAGGCCAGCTAATGGTGACCCCTCCACCCCTTCCTCTCTGTAAGACACTCTTTATACTTTAGGTTTCCACATGTCGCCGTGCCGCCGGCTGTGCCAATATTTATGATTCTGTGGATTCAGAAGCAGCAAACCCTGACCTCAGCGTTCACACACACAGAAGATTATCAGCGCGGGGTGTGTGTAAGGGCCATGGACGACTTCCAGAGCGTTAATGCAAATTGATAATGTGCATCTATGCCGCCGAAGCATAAAGAGGGTACATGTAAAGCAGGGAGAAGGGAACCAAATGCGTGTGAAGTGTAAACAAATCAAAGCAGACCTTGAGCTGAGACATTTCAGTCGTCTGCACTTTTTTTCCCCCCCTGAAAACAATAAAACAGCACTTGGAAAATTACAAGGGTTATACACCCCAGAATTAATCTTTCCAACCCATAACTAAATAGAGAGACACTGTTGCCTCTCCATCAAGTGGGTATATTTTAATTACAGGCTATTGACTACTGAAAGTAATTTGTCTCAGAAAGATGCCCAAGAGCTAAAAGACAGACGTCTCGTCTAAATCTGGAATGCTCAGCCACTTTTTTTTTTTTTTTTTTTTGCTCTTGTTGTGTGGTTAGGCTTTGCAACTTTCTTCAGTAGCTCTTTTATAATTGCTCACCTTTTAAAGATTAACAAGGACTCCTACGACTAACACTTGTCGACCGCTTCATGCGGGACGAGCGCCGGATTTTCTGGATTTTTGTTCCCATGCTCGCCTCCGGGCAGGAATTGAAATTGAAGTGTGGATTTCCCTGCCTTTTTTCCCTCCTCGCTTTTCTACCCAGCTTTAAATCTTGAAACGGAAGCACTCCGCGAGCTCACCTCTTAAATGAAACACTATTAATCCTCATTTGCGCGCTGCCAAGGAGGACAGTGGAGATGAGAGCCAATCAGAACAATAAAAGCTGACCCACAGCGGCGCCTCCGAAGCGCGCACGCCTCCAGATGTTAATGGGATGTCAGCTGGGCGAAAGAAAACAGCCCCGAAGTGTAATTACTGTCTGCTGTGAACTCTCCCATCAGCTGTGGCAGCTTAATGTCACTTAGTACATTACTGCATGTGGAGAGCGTCAGCTGAACACGGGTGGCAGCTGCCCAGATGTTAGAGGACTCTGTGAGGGGAAAGTTTCAATCTTCAGGTATTCTGAGGTAAAGATCACCTGTCAATCAAAGTGTGAAGGCTGTTCTGTGATGTCCTGTTAATTACTCCATCTACAAAGCCTCCTTTAAACCCGGGCTGCCTTCAGATTCTTGACCACAGACACATCGTGTGATCAGGCAAATCCGTTTTAAACTTACTGGAGCTGCGAGTTTGTCGAAAACCTGCTTGTGAATTTGTGTCACTTGGCGTAAAAACAAGACTCCATCAATCCCCAGGAGGGAAATTGAGAAAGTTGTGAGAGAAGTTTAATTGTGATGATATGTATCAACTGTTACGCTGCCTTGTCGCGGGCCGCAGCGGTAGCCCTCAAATTTAATTTTAATTGATTTTTCTCAGTTGGTTAATTCTTGGGCAACAATTCCTGTCTTAATCTAATGATTTCTCTTAACCACAGTAATTTTGATATGAATCCTAGCCTGTCAAGTCCCTTAAATAAAAATGACAAAATACATCATTAGTGCTTGGTTGGTTGACTATCGGGAGAAAATCTGAAACAAACAGCAGTCTCATGGTTTGTTGACCCAGACATCCACTCGACCTCCTCCTGAAGAGGGTGATTTCACTCTATTAAAATGTCACCTGACTTTCTCCTGCGCTCCCTTCAACTGACCTGTGCTTGATTAAAGAACAGTTTCATTAGGTCCTGTAGTATGCGTATTTGTGTCTGTTCACATATGGTTACTGATGCTTTAAAGCAAGTGAAGTGGTTGTTTTCTTTAAGTCATTTAAAGGCAGTCCGGATGTGTTACACACCACCAGTTTTATTCAATAAAACAATCCACACCAACCCTGAGAGTTTTTTTCTTCTTCTTTTGCTCACTGAGTGAAGGATAATCTCCAAAGGTACCCAAATACCCCACTATCTATACATTGGACATGTTTTTTATCCATTTATTTGTGACTATTTATTTTGGGAACAAAATAAATTAATAAAATGGTTTGGTCTTTTTAGGCTGTTTTCTCCTTCTTGTTCACTGAATTTCTTATGTTACTCACTTTCTTCACCGCTGTCCTGAGGATAACACCACCAGGTGAGGGCTGAATGGACGGACGAGCAGCAGCTCAACTGCTCAGATGAAGAGTTTCATCAAGTGTCAATAAGCTAAATCACTGAGGCCGACATTCTTTATAGGCAATGCTTCCTGAATGCAAAGGACATAATGCTCTAAAATCTTCTGGAGCGGAGGAGCACAGTGAAGGAAAGTTAGGCACCCATCCAGTCCACCACCTGTGACCTTCAGCCTTTAACCTCCGGCTTTGTCTGTGTCAGGCTTGCATGTCGGATGTCGGGCACGTCGACCGGCACGGAGCCGCAGAGATATCAAGCCTCCGTGTTTGACATGCATCTCAATGCGGCACCGCCGTCACAGCGAGACACCCTATCTCCTGGAGAGTCTATTAGCTGTGCTTAATTAAACAAATGTGATTAGACTGATCCAAACTCACACAACTGAATCCCCGGTAAGGAGTCAGCCATGAGAGGCGGCTGCAGAGAGAAAGTCGAGTCACGCATGGCTTGGCTTTATTAATAGCGCCTATTACACACTAACACACACCTCGGCGAGCTGCAGAGTTAACGTGTCAGTAATGTGCGAAGCCACGTTTCAGGTCCACCTCTGAAGTTTGTCAATCACAGTTCACTGCTGACTGTCAGGAGAAAATGAGGCTCGGAGTGTCGGGATAACGTAAACTAATAACAGGTTGATTGCTGGTTATTTTGTGCGAGAGCCGTGGGTGGGATTTAGTTATGGCTGTCAGTTGTAACCAGGTGGAAAGCAACAGGGAAATTTTCACTAACTTGTAAAGGATGAATCACTGACAGAGACAGAAAGATGAGAGAGAAACTGCAGCAACTCTGCATTCTAATATTTTAGGGGGATTTTAACTATGAGTCATTTCAATTCACCATCAGGTGTAAACTCTTCCTGTCAAAAAAATATCACTTGCTACTCAGAAGTACTCAGTTCAGGAAAGAAGTTGCAGAAAGATGCAGAATCTGCAGAAGAAACTCAGTTAAAGTTTGAACTTCCTCTGCCCTCTGCGTTTCCTGAATTTGATTGTGCATTCATTACTCAATCACAGACAACCTAGACATCCAGGGCAGTGCTCCTTAAAACAACGGTCTGTCTATGTCTGAGTGAACGGAGGGGTTCTGATGAGCCACTGCGGGTAATATGGATCTGATATGTCACTGGGTCAGTGCCAATTCAAACTAATGAGGGCAGTTCACCAAGTTAGATTCATTTAAATGATCCACTCAAACTTTCCTCTTTCGAAAATAGCTGAGTCCCGTTATTGTGCACAAATATAAACAGGTCTGTCAGCGTCGTATCGCCTTTAAACTGGTTCTTCAATGACCACATCTACAGTTAGTTATTATTATATATACTGAGATTTTATTTTATTAATCATTTGTGTCTTGTAGAATAATTATTTAATCAAAGACATTATACTATGTACTCCGATATATCCCTTTAAGTTACTTTTTACTTTTGTGTTTTTTTAATCACCTGTGTGAAAGGAATTTATTATGGTTTATGCAGACAGCTATTTAAAAAAAAAAAAAGAAAAACATATCTAAAGAGCTTTTAGGAAATTGTTGTATATGTTTTTATACGGGGCGGCACAGTGGTGCAGTGGTTAGCACTGTCGCCTCACAGCAAGAGGGTTCTGGGTTTGACTCCTGGTTGAGGCAGGCCCTTCTGTGTGGAGTTTGCATGTTCTCCCTGTGTCTGCG
>JAVQJZ010039047.1:0-21429 GCA_036025355.1 Leiopotherapon unicolor | reverse complement strand
GTCATTAGACACGTCTGATAAGGTAAGTAACAGGATACAACCTTGAGAAGAACTGATCGTGTTTTATATTAAAGCAAAAACACATTCATATTCTAGGACTGCAGACAGAACCCAGTGTAAACAATCAGAAATGTGTGCTCCCCTGCTCTTAAAATACTCTAAAAACCTCCAAAGTGAAACAGTTTGAGAATTAAAATGAACTTTTTAGTCACACTGCCGACAACTCTGATCTCCTCTAACGTGAGGTCACAACTGGATGTGGCTCGGTCGCGGCCCTCTGTCCTGACACGCTGGGTTAAACTGCTGACAGGATGGCACACGTGGATTTGTTATTCTGCTCTAAACTGGTCCTGGGGAATAACTAAGTGTTAAAGTATGCAGATTTTTTTTTCTTCCATGTATCATAATAACCAAACTGGGGTAAAACAAATTCCTTAACTTTGGGGAGCTACTCTGGAATATTAATTCTGCCACACGCTCTTTTAAGTGCAAATGAGGTGGAAAAATACAAGTTTTCTTTTTTCTTTTTTTAAGTAATGGCAAGATGCACTTGTCAAACCTCTGCTGCTTAACACAGAGCTCAACTTTGATCTGATACTGCTCAGCGACGAAGCAGAAGTCTGCAGTCTACATTCATTCAGCCTGATGTTTCCTCTAAAATGTGTGCACAGATAACACAGCTAACTGTACATCCTGTCATCCATTAGTCACCCACAGTCACTTTTAGAGGCTGATGTTAACACATACAGCCCTGGGTGAGCTGTGTCGCAAGTGTTACTGGTGACAAAGTTTCACAGTGAGAGAGAGAGAGCTGTTTTCCACTGAAGAGGAATAAAACTGTTTCGGCTCACATGCGCTGTCTGTGGCGAAACACGTCGGCGGCCGAAAAGACTACAGAGAGGAAGAGCGTCCCCACGGTTTATATACAGGCCTAAAAATAACTAGCCAATCAGCGGCGAGCCACCGACAGTCAAACCCTCCAATCACAGCGCGGGAGGAACCAAATTGAGTCGGAGGCCGGCCGCGATTGGCCGCCCGTGATATCATTCGCCATCCCTTTCGCCGCCCGCCGCTGATTGGCTGAAACCCCTCACAGGCGTAATCAAGCCGTGAGGAAAAAAAAAAAGAAAAACCGGCGGTGGTGGTGACGAGGGGGGCGGGGGGAGGAGAGGGGGGGGGGGTGAAAGGGGGCGGGCGTCCAGGTTTGAATAGGGAAGTTTGCAGAGCGCAGTTGTTCCCCATCCAGTCCGGCGCAGTGTTTGCAAACACCTTGAACGCGAGCGAGAGAAGAGAAGAAGAGAGGGGGGGCGACTGACGGACGGACGGACTGACGGGACCCTCACTCGTCTGCTCACAACAAGCGTCTGTGTGCTGCGGTGAGGACTGCTGCGCTTCTTCTTCCTCTCACTGGCTGCTTTTTTATTTTTTACTACCTGAGAAAATTTATTGAAGTGCAGCTACATAGGCTTCTTCTTCTTCTTTCATTTTTGTTTTTTAAAACAAACAAGAAAACAAGAAAGACACGCACCGGAAGAAAAAAAACAACAAAAATAATGGATGTTCTACCCATGTGCAGCATCTTTCAAGAACTTCAAATAGTTCACGACACGGGCTATTTCTCCGCCTTACCGTCACTGGAGGAGTACTGGCAGCAGGTGAATATCTCCACTACCAACTCTGCTTTTTTCTGTTTTTTTTTTTTTATTTTATTTTTGTATCTATAGTCAGTGTTTGAGCTTGTGTGGCAAAGCGGAACTGAGCGCGTATCACGCTCCTTCTGGGCTCGAGGAGATGACCGCGCGGCGTTCGGTGCGCTCGCGAAGTTAACACGCGCACGCACGCACGCACGCTAACAAGCCAAACAGACAAACAAACATGAGAGAAAGCGCCGTGCTGAGCGCTGCCTCAGGTCGGCCATTCATTCAGCTGACGTGCAGTTTCGTTCTGAGGTGTGTGTGCGTGCGTGCGTGCGTGTGTGTGTGTGTCCGGGCTGAAGTGGATCAGTGTGTCAGTCTGACAGCTGGAGAGAAGCTCTGCTGCGCCAACATGAATGGAGCCGGAGGAGCTCTCCTCAGAGGAGCAGCTCCTCCTCTCGGGTCTCCGTGTGTCCGCGGTCAGAGCTGCTCTGCGTCTCCACACAGGCGTGCGAGCAGGAGGAAGTGGAGACTCAAGTCAGGCAGTTCATTCAAAAGCAGACGCGGTGCGCTCTGTAGATGTGGAGGAAATACATCATGTTGTTCTCTGTTAGAGGACTTAGTGTGTTTCTGCTCTCCACACTGTGAACTTTAAAAGCTCGTGGTAGAGATTCTAACTATGTCTAATATGCCCTCACCCTCTTCTCCCCACATTAGTTGTCCTTTTAAAAAGCATCTATTTGCATCCTGCTTTCAGATTTGAATGGGCTCCACAACATGACACTATCAAATGTCAGCCATGGCCAATTCCTGCTCGCATGAGTAGATGCTGGCACAGCTGGAAAATCCCCGTGTAGGCCTGCGAGGAGGCCAGGAGGGAAATATTTATTCTGCATGTGCCCTCGTCAAACCTGCCTGTCTCCGAGTGCCTCCTAATGAATGGCCCTTGCTTTTCAACTTTAATGGCCCCCGAAGTCAATCGGAGCCGGTGTATCTTTTACTAGTGGCTGACTCTGAGGAAGGATGTGATTGCATGTCAGAGGTACGCATGAGGAAAAAGCAGCTGAATGGCTCAGTTTGGAGGAAGAGGAAGATGGAGGGGGAATGGGAGGAGGGGTTAGCGGCTTCCTTAAAAGGACTCTAAATGTGCTCGGTGAGTCACTCGAGTGCTGAAATGACAATGCACGTTTAGTGTTGGGCCACGCTCAGGTGCGGGGGGGGGGCGGGGGCATCACGTGAGGCTGAGCATGCTGTGATGTTTGACATGAGGCTGACTAAGGGAGATTCGACAAGTGATCCAAAATATGTGGCTCCTGTCATGCGAATGAAGGTGGTTTTTGTGGATATGTCGAATAGGGTCTAAACTAAGGATTACTCTCATTATCAGTCCATCTACCAGTTATGTCCTCATCATCATCTGACGATGAAACGTAAAAGAACTAGTGAAACACGCAACTTCCCAGTTGTCAAAATAAACAAACCACATATGTAATTTACCATTGTAAATAATACAGGCAGAGCAGAATGAGTCATTAAGATTATCAGAACGTGCAGTAAAGATAAGTGCAATAAAAGCCTCAATTTCCTGCTTAATGGTTTTTGCTGTAAGTGTTAAACATATATTGTACATTTTAAGGCATTTTGGGTATGTGCACATGAATCATTTATAAGGATTCCCCACAAAGAGCGGCTGGCTGGTGCAGATGAACCTGCTCTCTCCTGCTGTATTTCACATGTTCTCAACTGTGTTTTTTCTCATTCGCACAGACATGCTTGGAGCTGGAGCGCTATCTGCAGAGCGAGCCTTATGTCTCCACGTCCGACCTCAAGTTCGATGGCCAGGAGGACCTCTGGAGCAAGCTGATCTTGGCCTGCGGGGACAAGGCCAAGGCTGAGTCTGACCCGAAGCTCCCCGCGGCCCACGAGGAGGACAATCAGGACAGCCAAATCTTGGACACCAACAGTGTGAATTCTGACGCCAGCAGCGAAGCTTCAGACAGTTCTGAGGAGCTCTCGCCCACACACAGCTTTACCTCCAACCCTCTGGGCTCTGTCTTGGTTGGCTCTGGACCTTTTAGCCCCTCCGTCATTAGCACTCCCCCGTCCTCACCGGAGGCCAACTCCGAGCCCGGTGGCGTGTCAAACGGTTGGGTCGCCGCGCACACCGAGCTGCACTTGCCGGTCAAAATTAGGAGTGGTGGGGTGGCAAAGAGTACGGAAAAGACGGGACTCATCTGCGGGGACGCGTCTCCAGACGGCAGGAGGCGAGTACACAGGTGTCAGTTCAACGGGTGTCGCAAGGTTTACACGAAGAGCTCCCACCTAAAAGCACACCAGCGCACTCATACAGGTGAGTCTCGCACACCCATCAGACCCCAGGGTTGCCTCTGTTATGACCACGTGTGACACATGTAAACAGAAAACTGAGCACAAGGGTTCCTCCTGCTGTTTGAAGCAAAAGCAGTTCATTCATGGATTGGAAAACTCTCCATATTTATTGAGTGAGTGGCGGAAGTGCTATTAATTCAGTCGTCCACCATGATGGCATTGTCCATCCATTGTGTAATGTAATTAAAGGTCCACATTGCATGATGTCCTCAGCTGGAGCGCTGTGAGTATTAGCTCTGCATGGCTGAATACCTAAACTGTGACCTAATGTATCTGGAATGTGACTGACTGAGCCAGTGAGGGAGCGAGTGAGAGAGAGGGAGCGAGGGGGGAGGGGTTTCACATGGGCGATAAAAGGACTTCAAAACAGATTGAGTTTCACCATGGGAAAGGGGTGACTGGGCGGAGAGCCAGGGGGCCACTGAGTTGGAGGGCCTTTGAATGATCATTTCAGCCTTTCTTATTTTTGATTAGCAGCGTGAAATTGTACGTGTGGCCTTTCTATTTTTCCCTGTTACACATCACACAGACTCGGCTGCATAGTATCGCTCTTTCGCATTCTTAGCATGTTTCAGGGTTGCTTAAAGCAAAAAAAAACACAGCTAGCCATCCAACAGGTTCGGTGGAATCTGGGTCTCGTCAACACCTGCGTCACCTGGTCCGACCCCCGCAGGGTGAACTAAAACCCAGCACATTCCTCTTTTTGCCTGTGCTGAATTAATAATCGTCTCTTCGTTTGGCTCTGCAGGTGAGAAACCCTACAGGTGTTCGTGGGAGGGCTGCGAGTGGCGTTTTGCACGGAGCGACGAGCTGACCAGACACTTCAGGAAGCACACCGGGGCAAAGCCATTTAAATGCAGTCACTGTGACAGGTAAGCCAACACACTGATCAGTGAGTAACGTCATTGGACCTTTGATAAGGAGCGGAGCCTTTTCACACAGAGCGGAAGCCTGGACTCAACGAACATTTTTCATGATGCGATCTACTGTTCTTGCATCATCCTGATAACGATGCTTGTTTTTAAAGATTTGTTAGATTTAATGTGACTCGGGAAGTCACATTTGTATTATGGGTAGATTTAAAGGAACACTGATTCATTTTCTTCAGGGAGCCAACATAGTGCAGCAGTAATGTGAATGTGTTAGTTTAAAATGCAGACGCAGTTTGTATTTTTCCAAACTCCAAAGATCCTTAGCCAGTACAGAATGAGCCAGTACTTGTCGCCTACACTAAAAATGAATTAAGAAGTCATTCACCATCTTGCTCACCAATAATTCTTGCATTGTTATTGACATCCTCTCCCCCTCCTCCTCTGTCTCCAGATGTTTCTCCAGGTCTGACCATCTGGCCCTTCACATGAAGAGGCACATCTAGAGCAGGGCAAGCACCAACCAAGCAACGCAGCGAAGGGGAAAGTTTTAAAGAGGAGAAGAAAAAAAAAAGAAATGCCGTCTCCCGACCAGTCTCTCGGTTGAACTGTCCCAGAGCAGAGTTAGCGGGAGTGTGTTCCAGCCAAAGCATGCCGTTTTGCACCATACTGAAACCCAGTGCCTCCAGGACCTCTCTTTGGAGAAAGGCGCTCTGAAGGTTGTCTGTTGCAACAAGAGGACAAAATCATGGATGGGGAAGAAATCTTTTTGATTGAGAAGGACTTATAACACACACAAAAAAGACAAAAAAAGAGAAAAGACACACAAAAAGAGTGAATGATTTGTATGTATGGTGCATGATGTTTTGGGGACATCTCCCGGACAGCAGATACACTGGTACTTTACAAAACTGTCTGAGGTAAGCATGTGTGCACTGTGAATGTCTGAGATTGGCTTACCAGCCCCCTGGAGCGACAGAAGAGGAGGAGATGTTTGGGGAGCAGAGGTGGACTGGAGGGAGGGCGCGGGGCTGGTACCAATGTTGCTGTGGACTGAATGGGTTTCTTGGGGGAGGAACGTTCCATTTGTGTTCCCCCCCGGTGGCAGTGTGAGGATGGGGCAGGATGGAGGAAGGTCCTGCCTGTCTGTCTGGCACCCAGACTTGGGGGTTGATTCTTATTTTTTTTGGGGGGGGAAGGCTCTCTGAAGCTCTTGAAGCCTTGGGTTCGACCAGAGAGAGAGAAGGTGGACCTGCTTCCTTCTGGTCAGTGACCCAGGGACCAAATCTCCCCCCGCCCCTTGGTCACTGTATGACAGGAGCTTTTTTGGTGTTTTTGGTGCAGCTACTAAATGTGCAATGTGTTATGTAGCCTGGTTTATTATTTTTTTACAAGCTACAAAGCTCATTTGTAGTACAATTGTATAAGCTGTGTGCTTAGAGGTATAACACAACTATACTATAACTTCAGTATCATAGACAGGTGTTGCATGGTTCTAGGGTTTGTTCATTTCATGTTTCCACTGTAATCAGGACTGCAAATAGTTTCAATAAAAGTGCAGCTAAAGTGCGAACGGTTAAATGTTACAATATTGTACATAAAGCCTTGATGATTTCCTCTTTTTATTTTTACAACTTCACCCGTCTCCTTTCATCTCTTTCATTTCTTTTCTCATGTGGCTTGAGATGTCACCACTGCTTCCTAATTTTCTCCATTCATCCTATGCCTTGAGGAGTAACTTTTGATTTTTGTACTTTCTTTTCTATCTAATAATGCACTGTTGACCTTAATGGTGCCTTATGCAAGTGACTCAGCCCTGCGGCGGCAGCACTTTTGCTCCCTCGGGAAGTCACATTTGTTGTATGGGTGATTTGACAGGCTTGATCAACGCTCAATTATGAATTCACTTGCACCTCTGTGTTTAATGGCAATTGTCCACATCTGCTTTGCCGGTTAATTGTGTTGTTAAAATGTAAATGTTCCCAAAAGTACCTTTACTTGGTCACTTTTTTTTTTTTTAAATCAGAGCACGGGTTTAGTCGATGTATATCACACTCAATTAAGTCAGAACATGTAAACAAATGCTGTATGTTTAGAGCACTTAAATACTTAAATTAAAGGCGTTAACTACTGTGTAGTATGTACTCCTGTCCATCACACACAGCTCAAAGGTACAAAACAACCAGACTAGAGGAGCAAAAATGGCTTTTTAAGTTCAGTCAGTGCTGCTCCTTTTCCCCGTATCCCTCCCACCGTCACCATCCTCCCCTCACTGTCCCCCCTCTGTCCCTCCATCCCTGCAAGTGGGACTGAAGAAAACGCTAAAGATTTATTGTAATTAACAGGCTGCAGTCGGACAGGCCTCGCCTTGTACTGCCTCTCAGTAATGAATTGCTAAAGGCTTTGTTGGCATGGAATCTGTCACAGACTGCTGACTGTGTAGGTTGGTTATTGACCTGTCTGGGGAGCGTTGTTTTAGCCAGGCTGCAACAGTATTATGAAAACCACAGGAGCGAGGGGGCGGGGGGGCTCTCGGGAGGAGATACAGATCAAGTGTTGACAGCGCACATGGATATTTGTCAAAATAATAAAAAAAAGACACATCTCCCTGAATGGTGGACCTGTGTCTGTTAGATTTGTACATGAGGTGGAGGATTCTCAGCAGCAGGTGGAGACGATGGTAACTGTTTGGGTCATACTTACTCATACTCTGTTTTGGGATGCAGTGATTCAGATCAGCGACCTTGCTGTCGGAATTCGATGTTGCAGCACGCTGCGCCGCGGCGTGCTCCGACTTATGGATTTCAGATCGGCGGGTGAAAGAGACAGGATGAGTACAAACTTGAAACTGCTTGCTGCAATAGATTTGGGAGTGCTGGCGATGGCTTTTGTGGGCAAAGGAAGGGAACATCCATTCTGTGGGAACGTCAGCCAATACTGTTCAAGTGGTAATTGAGCCTTGATTAAGCCCCGTGTTTGCTCGCATCTTTTACACTTTTCATCATCTCTTTCATCCCACTACTCCAACTCTTCTGTCACACACACAAACACACACACAGCTCTTTGTTCTCAACTGAATCTTTGTATAAAAAGAAAAAAAAAACAACTTTTGTAAAATTGTTATGTTTATGCTTTATGAAATTTTTATTTGAAATTGTTTTGCAAAATTGTTATATTTCTGTATGAATGTATTTTTTATTGGAATAATAAGAAATTCTTATCTGACTTTGATTCCTTTGTCTCGTTTGTTGAGTTCAACTCGGTTAAGGCTTCATTATTGTGAGAGCTTCTTTGCCCATGGGAGGTTTGCAGCTTGTTGAGGACGAACGGCTGCGTTTCAGCTGCATCCTCTCCTCCAGTTAAATGTACTAAATGAGGTTAGGGTCAGGCTGTGAGCACATATCGTAACAGTTTGCATGCATTGCTTGCTTAAAAACAGAGTTAGAGATGCGGATGTTTTCCAGAAACCTTGCCCAGCACACATTCCTTGTTTAAGAGCTGTACCTGCTGCTGCTAGACGCTCCAAATGGCCTCTCCTTTTCCTGACTTGTAAATACCGGTGTGAAAATCTCTCTCTCTAGAATGAGCAAATTACATCTTTGGAGAAACTGGTAGCTAAACACAGAAACCCGACGCACCTTGCTCCCAGTGGCAAACACTCAGATTTAGCTTCTTTTTTTTTCCTCCCTCCCAAACACCCCCTAGAAAAGTTTCTATAAAAGCTCACTGCAGTGCCTTCAATCCTGAGCGCGACTGACTGCTCACTCCTTAGAGCTAACTTGCTCTCATCAAAGCAGTATAAATAATTTATCTCCATCTCTTACAGCCCATGGCATTTAATTAGGGAGCCGCTTTTATACATTTGTTAGATAATTACTCTACTTGACACAGATAATGATACAAAACAGCAGTGGATAAACCAAAGAGCCTGGTTTAAGTTACAAACTAACAAGAAAATAAGATTAAAAAAAAAAAATAGAAGAAGCGCCAGCCGTCTTCTTCTCTGCTCCCCTGCTCGTAGTGATGACCTAGAATGGGCAGGCAACTTATTAGCTCCTCTGATTTCCAGTAAAAGCTCTGTGGTTTATAAATGAAGCTTTGCCTGCAGTTGGTAATTAAGCTCGCTTTGGAGAGCCTCCCAGCTTTCGGCGTGGCGAGGAGTGTTGTTTTTGCATTTTCAAATGCTGCAGCTCCTTGATCTCTCAAAACTTGCAGCCTCGCTCGATTTGTTATCTCTCAAATCTGCCTATGATGCGGCCTCAGAGCAACGCAACCGGCGGAGAAGCTCTGGGTCCAGAGTACTTGTTTGACCCGCGTATGGAAAAAAATCTCATAGGCTCAGATTCTTGTTTTTGACCTCTTCAAGCAGTCAGGCACATGTTGCTTTTAATTTCCATGCAGCTGACTCACATCCTCGCGATAGAAGTGGAACATCCTCTTGTGAAGTGGACCATCATGGATAAAGTTTCTCGTAAATGTGGCACTAAGATCGCATAGTTCCTTTGATGTATCCAGAAGGAACATCCTCCATATGCTTTCCCACATTGATATTGTAACACAGGCTGAAACCCAAAGGATTATGGGAAACAATGAATCACTTTTAGATGTCACGCATCTTATCTTAAAGTCTCAGGGGAGGGCATGAGATCTGAGATTGTGTCCCAGGAATGGTTTGGAAAGGTTTTGTTTTGTTTTCTTGTTTTTTAGACACAATGACTAATTAATGGTTGAGAGTAACTAAATACTTAATATTTATCCAAGTACTGTATTTAAGTACAATTTAGAAGTGTTTCTACTTCACCTGAGCATTCACCTGATTATGTTATTTTATACTTCTGCAATACTGCAGTAACTTTCCAGGTAAATATTGCACTGTTTCTCCACTAATATTCCTTTAACAGCTTCTAGTTATTCTTCACATTTTACAGTAAAGATGGTTTCATTTAAATAACGGTTTGAGACCCAAATGGACTGAAAATCCTAAAAATGAATACACATTTCTGCAGCTTTCCTCTCTCATCAATCATCAGCCAGACTGTCTTGTGAAACTGTATTTTGGGAAGCACTGGACCGATCCACTGAACTGTGTACGTAGTTAAAACTACCCACAGCTCGGAGAGTAAACTGCTACGTATGCACTGATGCATCAGCATTAATCTAATAATGTCATCTACAGTAATATATTAGTCACATAATAGACTGTGATAGTATTAATGGTCAGCATTTTTCTACAATAGCCATTCAGTGTATTTAAATTCAGAAATTACCTCCCTGTATAGTAGTTTTTATTGGTAGTGGCGGATTCAGATTGCCTACCTAAGCACGAGGTATTCACAGGAAATGATGCATACATGTAATCCAGCCTATTCTGATATCACACTGACTTTACCAACCCTTGTAATGGGAACTCCTGGCCTGAACTATGTGATTGCATACAAATGAGTTCAAACTAGCTCCAACAGCTACAACAACCATATACTATTTTTCTGCAAAGCGTGTACATTTACTTTACAGCTAATACCAATATGTTTTTATGAATGTTGGATTCCTTTGCTCATTAAAATATACATACACATATAAATTGTAGGTATTGCTACTTTTACTTGAGTAGCAGATCTGAGTACTTCTCCCACTTGCTGACAGCAGTGCTGGATTTACTACCAGGCAACTGCCCCAGTCTGGGTCCCAGACTCCAGAGGGCTTCAAAGGCTTGTGGTAATTTGATTAAATGCAAATTTGTCAGGAAACGCAGCACCTAGTATCAACTGAAATGATAGAGGCCATAAGAGATCCCATTCTTGTTTGTTAATAATCTATTCTAACCACGGTGGCAACGTTATTATTTACACAAAGTGAGAAATAGTTCAAGTATTTACAGCATGTACAACATATTTAAAGGCCTGTCCGCTTTCATTTGATATACTGAGCCTGCGAGTCTGAAGAAGAAAGAGCATGTTGGTCTCAATCATTTCAAAGCTGTCCTGTGTCCACGTCAGTTGTATCAGTGAATCTCAATGAATGTGACTATCTCTCACTACATAATTGCAAAGGGATTACTATTTTATCATTCCCTTTCAAGCGGAAGGCCTTCCAATTGTGGATAGTAAAATAAATCATTATCCAAAATTGCTGTGAAATAACAGACGTGCTGCAGGAGTGAGAGATTGCCTTGCCTGAGTCTCACACACACACACACACACACGCGCGCATACACATGCACACAAGAAAATGGACTGTGATGGAGGCACACAGTGAGTTAAATGAGGGGAAATAATAAGGAAAGAGGAGGTTATCAAGCTCTAAGCCTGGTTCATTCAGCCAGCCAGACTGCAAGTCATCACATATGCAGACTTGACTCTGAAAGCTCCAGCGTCAGGGCTTTCTCTCCCTCTGCCCCCCCCGCTCTCTTTCTCTTAATGGAGTCTATTAGGACTTGGCTTGTAGGGGAAATAGGACTGAAATCAGAGGTCAGTGACCCTCCTTTATGTTCCCGGCTTGCCAGCACCACAACTGCAGTCGCCACCACTGTGCCACAATCACCATCATCACCTTCCCCATCATCATCATCATCATCGCCACCGTCATCATTGATGCTATCTGCCTGCCCTGCACTGTCATTCCCATTTCAGTCCTCAACCTCAGCATAAAATCATCAGTACTATTGTTACCCTGCTATCTGAATATTACTTCCCCTCCTCCTCCTCGGATTCCCTCGTAAATAATGCACATTTCCTTAAATGAAGCCCCATAGTAAATTAGATTCTACACCTAATTACCATGTTGCAATTAGCAGAAGAAATGAGAGAGGATCTAAGAACATTGCCCACAACAAAGTGTGCCAGATTAGATGTTATTTTTTTCTGTTCTGTTTTGTTTTGTGTTTAAGCCCCAGAAATATGTGCACCAGAGCTGCAGCTCTTTTTCTTTCAAAACAGATTAATTTCTGTAAGAGCACCACTTCTTTTGGAAACTGAGACGGAATTGTCAGAGACACGGCCTCGCCCCCGAAAGTAGCAACGGCTCAACGAGAGGTTTGTGGGTGACACGCTGTCGCAGCCAGCGGGGGGTTACCAGAAAACCTCTGCTAGCTGATGTCACTGTGTTCGACCTTGTTGCAAAACTCGCGGTGAACCACCAGACACGTCTGTGTGCTGTGCAAAGTAGCAAGGGTGACTTCATAAATTCACAGAGAAGGGATGAGAGTCTGATGAAGAAATATATTTTTCAACAGTAGATCTCTCATTGGCTGAGCCTAGTTGAAGAGTTGTAAGCTCAAACCATCATCAAGAATGAGTAAAAGAATGATTTATTGCTATTTATTCACCAAGCAGGACTACTTCATCATCTGTTTTCTTCAGAATAACTGGACCTGTGGAAAGATTGATCTGCAGTTGGATACCTATTGACTTGAAAGTGTGCTTGTTTTAGTCCTAAAGAAACAAATGTGGAACAGGTGATTATTTGAATCCTGTATATGATCATTTGTTAGGGTTTTGCTTTGTTTTGCTTCTTGTTCTTAGTTATAGTTTATTTCTTGTGCCCTGGGTTTTGGATTTTTCTTGTGCTTTGTGTTTTCTGGTGCCCTGTCTCTCTGTCTTGTGTCCCTGCCCTGCCAGTGTTTAGTTTCTGTTCTCCTGTTGTTCATGTTTAGCCCCAGTTTGTTCACTTCCTGATTTATTTTGAATCCCCTTCTCTCCTCACATGTCTGCTTCACTCTTGATTAACCTGCTCTGCCCCAATTAGTTTCACCTGTCCTCTGTTAGTCTGCTCACCTGTTTCCACCCCCCTCTCCCTCACTGTGTATATATACCAGTCTGTTCCCTTTGTTCTCTGTTGCGTTGTCTGTGTTTCTTTACCAGTCTGTGATGTGTCATCTGAGTCTAAGTCCTGACCATCCTGTGTTCCTGCCTGTCTTGTCCCTGCCATCTTGTCCCTGCCATCTTGTTGCTGCCTTTGTGAGCCTGTCCCCCGTGTCCCCGTTTTTCAATAAAGAGTCTTTCCACCTGCTCTGCTAGCCTCGTGTGCATCTTGGGTCCAAAACCTCTCTTTGCCACGCCAAACGCTTGACATCATTTGCAGCTAGGTTCCTGATGATAAGAATGTCTCACCCAGAGGAGGGCAGAGTCACGGCCCACAGGTGGATGCTGGGGCAGCTGGAAGTTAAAATCATCACAAACCATTAAACAATGACCGGAGCAGATGCTCACTTCTCCTGGTTGCTAATTCAGATGTTGTGTTTGTTTGGGTTCACCCACTGCAGTTTAACTTCTTTAAATAAATAACCAATTGGTGGACATAAGGAAGTATTTTCTCCAAAACACACTCATCATTGTTTTTAGTCTTGTGACAATGTATTTGTTCCACTGGGTCAGGAGGATGTAAATCCTCAAACATTTCTTAGTAACACTAACAGTGTACTTCATGTATTTACTTCATGATTGTCGGTATGGAAGAAATGATTGCTGGTGATAGCTTTCTAGTGCTGTGAGATTCTGCCTTGTGGTATTATGGCTTAATCTGCTGTGCCATGTGAAACAACACGCCCCCGCCAAAGCCACTTGCGCTTTTTTTAAACACTTTCTTTTCACTATGAATACCCAGTTAAACAAAGCTGTCAGTGAGTAAATTTGTTGGTTTTCAGTTACAGCTTGCATTGATCTGAACAAGTGAAATAAGATCCCATCATCACATGATATGATCCCACTGACAGTGGGTTAGATGACAGGGATCACTCTGAATTAATTCAAAGAAAAATGAAAAGCACGGTGCGCTCAGCTCACAAATAGGCATGTACATCACTGATGACTGTATGCAGTGTGTGAGTATGTACCCGGCAGCTGGCAGAGCCATGTGAGTGCTGTAATAGAGAGACTCAGAGTGACAGAGGAGTCTCTGGGTTCACACTCGGTCCTCAGAAGATGTATCTCCAAAGCTCAAGGTAAATGAGTCCATTTGAATACAAATCCGGGTCGAACTGGGTCACAGTCATAATTGTCTCTGTAATTAGATTCACTCTCCGAGTCTCTGGCTTGTGTCAGTCCAGCAGACAGCAGCGGTGTACTCAGGAGGATGGACCAAAATACACTGTTAGCCCGTGGAGCCAGGGGTCGAACGGTCAAGAAGAGGTGAGGACAGGCGAGTGCACATTCCCACATAATGGTCCCTGGTGTAATGATGTTTTTGTCCCTGCCCTTTCCCACTCTCATTAAGGCATTCCTGGTGGGTCACATTGCTTTCAGAACTATAGATGCAATGCTTTGCCGGTTTATGTACACTAATGATCCCAGTTGTTACAGCGCTGCCATGGCATTGGCTGTCATTCTAAACAACGTGTTGCTATGTCGCTTCGTGTCCGTGACCAAAATAACTGCATTGTCACTTCTTACCTCTGAAAGGCTCTGTTTTCAACCCACGGCTTGACTCCCCGAACACAAAGGGTTTCCCTCGCACCACTCAGCCAATCCACAATCTGAAGTGCGGTGAGATGTCAAGCTTTATAGAAGCCGGTGTGATTTTCACTTTCTACTGCTGTCATATAGGTAGTGTGCAGAGACACTTATTAGATGAAGCCAAGGTCTGAGATGCTTTGAAAAGTCCTCTTCTCTCTTCTACAGGTTAACTGTGTGCATTTGCATTAATCACCATGACAACTGCCTCCTGACTGTGTGTTATGCCTGACAGAGAAAGGAAGAAAGCACGCAGCAGAGAGATGGCGATAGCCTCATGACAAAACCTCTTTTAATTTCACATTTTTCACTTCAAACTTACCGTAACGCATCCCGCTTTGCTCGAATAGCAATTATTGTAGGAAAAGATGAGGTCACAGCACCCAAGCTCTATTACTTTTTTGCTTTCAAGACCAGATCTGTCCACTCAATCTGTGTTTCAGAAAACCATAAAATCAAACATTCCAGTTTTTCTTTCCATCCATCTTTTTTTCATGTTTATTATGTGCAGGGGTGCATGTATCGTACAAGAAGCAGGAGACAGCTTTAAAGTCTAACACAGGCGTGATACATGTATACAAATATGCTCACATCAGAGCTTTAACTCCAGGCTTTACACACTTTATCTGTGTGTGGACTTAACATGGTGTCCCGCCATTCCAGCTGCAGAGAGTGACATCAGTTAATCACTGTGATCCAGACTGAAACATCTCAACAACTATCTTCTGTATTTCATCTCAGTAGAAATAGAAAACAACAGATTGTAGTATTACAAGAAACCAGTTGATGGTAAGGAGGTATTTATTACATCAACTGACTAACGGCACGTTAAGACAAATCCTGCTGCATGAGGAGGCAAATAAGACATGTTTGGGGTTACCAGCGGGGGCACTTCTCTTCTCACCTGCACCAGGCTAATGTATCTCCAACCATCCTCCTGAAGAAAACTGAAACAGTAAACAAGCTGACGGCCCTAAATAGAGAAGGAAAAGAGTGTTACTGAGGTTAGTAACCATATTTTACTGAATATCTCATTATCATTCTGTACTTGTTGGATATTATTGGTAGCAAAAGCACACAGGTACAAGTCTTTAAACTTTGTTAAATGATTGGGTGCTTTCTTTTCATCACAAGTATGTAAATGTATCCATGTTAAGTCAATCATCGGGTTTTATGTGTTTGATATTTACATTTCACTTCATCATCTCTCATTAAAACCTCAGGCTACAAACGAACACTCCTGCGGAATATTAATCCTCCTCCCTCCACCTCCATCGCAGGAATTAATTTTGCAATGCACACCAGTATTCTTTGGACTAGACCCTAATTAATTTTTGGTCACACTAATTAATTATCGAGTGAAAAAGTGAAGAGCATGTAGGAAATACTGTAGCATGTGACAAGGAAGAGGGGAGATAAAAATTTCAGGCAGTGGGTTGATGTACACGCTACAGATACAGTATGTAAGGAGAATTTGGTCAAAACAAGGAGAAAAGTGGTTATTGGAAAGTCTCGACACTTAACTTTTAATACAGCGCGTGTGTCACGTTTTAAATTGAGTGTTGACTGCTCTCTACTGTCGTTTACACATATGAAAATGGTCGTCATGAAAAAATGACAGAATCAGTGAAGAGGGAGAAAAAGGGCACACACTTTCTATTTTCAGCTGACATGTTATCTAGCATACTTCAAAGATTAATTGCAGCTCCCTGTGGGGAAAAAAAGACATCTGTCCTCCAATTATGAAAGTGATTATTTTGTTTTACCAGCTTATTCTTTGGGTCAAGGGCTCCTGTAGTAAAATATAAATGACTTGGGCTGCGGACGGGCCTCGCACGCATGCTGATGCATAATGCTTCTGAGACGACACTTAGGAATGTTAAAAGGTTTCATAACCCCGGATTGACATTGAGGCTAATAGCAGCTCCTCTCTGGGAAGCGGCCGGCCGGGGGAGCAAACATGATGCCATAGTCGCATGGAATCCTCACATCTCCGCTTTTTGGTGTTTTGTCGCGAGGCAGAAACCAAAGCTGTTTATCATTACTGTCTGACATTTTGAAGACAGGAGGCTTTAAAACCGCTACGATGAGCTATTTTTATAGATTTTCTTTTCACCACAGAGGGGTAAGTGTTAACAGCTACATGTGTAGCTCCATTTTTTAAAACTTTTATCAGAAATTCATCTCTTTATATTTAAAATCACAGATTGCCTCCTTTCATACTGTACATGGTAATGAAATCTAATCTAAACTCCCTCACACAGGAAGCCGCTCTGAACTGGCTCAGTGTGTGTGAGGAGGCTGACTGACTGCACCACGTCATGTCCAATCACTGCAGCAGACAGGCAACAGGTTACTTTGCATTTTAATTATGAGAAGGTCAGGCCAGGGTTTGTTCGCCAGCGCTGTGCTTCATGTGATTAAACATGCACCGGACGCATAATTTATAGAGCACGGAGGACGCTTTGACCCCATCGCAATTTTACAATCTCCCACAAGCCTTTGTTGGTGCAACGTAAATAATGCCAGTAATTTATGGCAGAAAGATGAAGGCTGTTGGTGGGAAAAATAAAATCAATGGGACATGTTGAGGCACTTTCATTAACTCTGTGCTTTGTCAAAATCACACCAGTTCCAGGCTTTCTTTCCTTTATCGGTCTTTTTGTGTTTTTAAAGCGTTCTCGCCAAAGGAAACAGGAAACATCAATGGCCAGAGTGCACAATTCCCACAATAAACCTGCGGTCGCGAGTTCTTGGGATGTTTCTAGTCTTTTTGTCACCCAACAGATTTGACTGTGGCTCTCATTACTTATTCCCACTGAGCTATTTCGAGGGCCGGCACACACGAATGCACGAGGTGAAAAACTGCAGGGCTGACATGGATTAGGTTCTGTAGCTTGAGAAGTGCACAAACATCAGTCCTTTATGGCTGACAACCAGCATCCCCCACTGCCCCCCAACAACAAAATAAGTTGCCCCTTTATCCCCAATTTATTTCCCATGGAATACTGCTCTAATTCACATCCACCCCCGCCCTCCTGTAAAAGCTTACAGATGCCATTCACTTAGCCTCAGAACAGTAGCCTGGCCCTGCTCCATAAGATCTAGTTCTCAGACTTTAGCTTTTTTTTCCATTTGCATACTGTAGCACAGCAGGGGAGGGAGGGCTAGCTTTCTCACATGGGAGGCCAAAGACTGTGACATAATTGTTTGGCACATTATTAACACTCAGTGGCTGTGAATGCGGCCTCCCTTGCTTGGCTGAAGAATACACTCCAGCAGAAATCGGACGTTTTGTCATTCGAGTAAAAAGGAGGGGTCACTATCAAAATAATGCGTTCCCACCCGCCCTCTAGGAAATGCTTGCCCACCCGTGTCCTACTGATGTCAACACTGAGCAGAACAAAAAAGAGCAACAACCTGCCGTAGCCTCGGGGCCGCCCCGCTCTCGGGCTCGGGGCCCAATCATGTCAGTTTAGACGCCGGCGCTTTCAGTGACAATAATCCACCATCATCACGCTGGTAATGGTGTTTTTCAATATTTCTGTCCGGGTCCACTTGCAATCTAAAACCACAAGCATCCTCCAGTGTTTTTGAGCAGGCCCCCAGACCAGACCAGCGGCGAAGGTGACGACACCCCTCCCCTCCTGCTCCTCTGCTGATATTACTCTTGGCCTTTTGGAGCCTCTGGAAAATTCCCCCGTAATGAGCTCAGTGGAGAGGTGATTTCCATAAAGCAGGTCACCGTGGCGGTGGTTAGGACTGTGACCGCTCATATGCACTTCACCGTGAGGGGACACCATTGTTTTGAGCCTCCTCCGAGCTCTGGTCCACTTCCTTTATGGTCTTTTTTTTTTCCCATTCCACTCATTATTTAAACTGTATCTGCTATTTATCCATATGCACCTGTGCAATAACACCTCACCACTGCACATCAAACTGGGTGAGGCTGTGTATATAAATACTGTTTCTTTCTTTTCTGTTGTTTTACTATTTATTGTACATACTAGTCTCTTTTTTATGTGCTATTTTGTCTATTATTTAATGTCTTTTTCTTTACTGTGTGTTTTTTGAGCTACTGTAACAGTGAAATTTCCCCACTGTGGGATCAATAAAAGATCTTAATTCTAATTCTTTTATCTGTACTATTTACAACACTAACTGTCAGGAGATACACAGAATCTGATGATTCTTTCTTCTCACCATCATCCAGGATGACCATGAGCGGAGCAAGCAGGTCACACATGCCCTGAACGTAGCCCATCTCTAGATGCTCCCACACGTAGCTGCAGGCGAGAGGAGACACAGCAAGACGAACGAGAGCTTGATCAGAGAGCAAACAAATCACATTCAGCTCATCAGATGGATGTTACACTGTGGGTGTGTGTGTGTGTTTGTCTGTCAGTGCTGCAGTGGAGCTTTTATTTGATTTGCTTAGATGAAAAGGTATTTCTAATATTCTGTCTTCCTCTTATTTATCGTAATATAACGTAGTATAGTATAGTGTATAGTAATATACATGTCCATTTTCTTAATCATTTTCAGGCTCTTTGGCTGCGTCTGTGTTCACCTGTTAGTTGGTAACTTTCTCTGAGCTGCCTGCTGAGAGTTAACTGAGTACATCTGTCGCCCATAAAACCAAAACAATGAGCTGAATCATGCCAGAAAGCTCCAGAACTGAGTAGAGAGCTGGGTGATCATTCTCTAACCCCACAAACGACCTCTTTAACATAACACACCAATGACACTGAAACAGGAACACTTCCTCCACATACCTGCACATGATGTTGCGTAGTTTCTCCAGGTTAGCTGTGGTGAAGTAATAATAGTTGCGGTCGCAGCGCTGCACATCTTTGTCTATCCTGTGGAGGTTGAGGGCAACTGTGTCCAACAGCTCGATCTGCACAAAATAAACCCTGCTGTCAACATCACAGAGTGATTCAATGTAAGTCAAAGTTTTGGTCCTTGTTGGTGTTTCTCTACGAACATCTTCAGTTTCAGCATCTGCTCCTGTGGTTCAGGCTGTTTAGCCCCCACGCTGCACAGTCAGATTCATTAACACATCCACTCACTGTACGTACCGTATATGAGGAGAGTGAAGGTGATATCCCCTCTGCAGCAGCTCCGTTAGTCACCAGTTTGTCCAGCTGACTGCACAGTCTGTACTCAGTCAGAGAATCCTGATGTTCCCCCAGCTCACCCAGAGTCCTGCCCTCCTCCCCGACCCCCCCTTCCTCCTCAGTACTCTGACCGTCGTCTATGCTGGACAGGATCTGGGAATGAGCAGAGGTCACTGAATAGTTTCTGGAGGATGGAAGACCCGAGTCGGGGGAGTCAAACTCCACCAGAGGGCGTTCCTCTGGGGGGAGGGCTGCAGGGGGAACCAGGGTGGTCATGGTGGGGGTACTGTCCTCTCCGCTGGGGGTCTCCTGGCTCCCTGCGTCCGGCTCATCCACCGACATGAAGACCTGAAGAAGGATGGAACTTTAGAATTGATAGAAGGAGGAGTGATGCAGGGTGTGGGACAATAAATAATTTCATTTATGTTTCACCACTGAAACAATGAGTTTCTGTCTTCTGTCTGCACTGAACTGTGTGTTTATGACAAGCTAAAATTAGTAGTTATGAAATGTCCACAGCTTTGAAACTTTACAACCCTGCACAGGTTGATGGAGAAATGATGGAGTTCTCTTTTAAGTGTACAGGATTATGAAGTTGTGCTGATTTAGGACGGTCTGTATATCCACCGCTTTACAAATACGTGCTGAGGAAAGATATCTAAAGATGCAGTTTTTGGAACGATGATATGCGCAACTGTTTAGAAATTCAACTTTAACCAATTTATATCATGAACACCTTATTTTTTAAATTGAATTATTAGCTTGTGTTTTTGATATATTTGTGTGTATGTATATATATGTTTATCTTGCTTTGTCTAACAAGGAGTCAGGTGCTTGTTGGATGGACATCATCTTGTTTTAGGTTTCTTCACCTCGTTGCTGAGTGTGGAGTCTCTGTGAACGAGTCGCAGGACGTGGCTGTCAATGCTGCTGCCTGAGGAGAGCTTGGCAAAGATGGCCGACTGCATCTCCTTCTCCCTCTGCTTGACGATCACTTCACAGGCCTTCCACTCACGCATCACCTGCTGGTAGCGCTCACTGATCTTTGCATCAATCTTCAAAGGAAAAAAACTGCAGTCACGCACTGGTTTTCAAATCAAGAGGCAAATTAAGACCTTGTGTGTGTTTGTGTGTGTGTGTGTGTGTGTGTGTGTGTGTGTGTGTGCGTGTGCTGTACCTGGCTCATGTCCTTTTTACCCATGCCAAACTTGTAGTGTCCCAGTAGAAAAGGCCACACCTCCTTCCTGATGTCGTGATGCACTCCACCATAATAAACCAGCCTTAGCAGCTCCAGCTCCTTATAGTTCTACACACACACACAGACACACACACAAATATCAGAAATGATTAACCAAAAGAAGAAGACGAGATGATAGGAAGATGTGTGGTGTGTGTGGTTAGAGGAACAAGAAGAAGTGCATTAATAATGGAAGGAGAGAAAGCGTGATTGGGACCCACACAGAGGAAGCCAGATGAGTGCAGATGATAAAGGACATAGATATGAATAGAGTGTAAATTAGTAATGATGACTTTGTTAGAGTTGATGAATGATTACAGTGCCTGTTGAATAGCTCTGATGGTATCACACTGCACTCTGTAATGAGACTTCATTTAACTGAAACTCATTACATTTTCATTAGCGTGAAGGAGAGTGGAGGGTGGAGGGGGTGGAGACAGCAGGAGCAGTACATGATCCCCGACTATATACATTACTATACACTAGGGAAGGAGAAAATAATAAAAACACATTTCCAACTAAGAAGTAACTGGAGCTGGATTATAAATATATGAAACAAAGTTTAAACACAATTACCTGCATAAATTGGCATTTAAAGACTTCTGACAATCATCACTTTAACAGTGCAACAACAAGGAATAACAGTCGTACATATTGATGCAAGTTTACACTCCACTGTGAGGCCTCCCAATGGGCCAAAACAGCAGTGAAAGGTTAGTAGTAGTAGTTGGATAT
>JAVQJZ010039040.1:0-10542 GCA_036025355.1 Leiopotherapon unicolor | reverse complement strand
GAGAAATCAAGCTAATTTCTTTGGCTGGATTTGTTAGAGCAGACATGTGTCTCATTAAAATGAATCATCCAACCAGGGAGGTAGAAGGTACTGTTTTCTAATTTAAAAAAATAATGCTTAGCGGTCATACAGGACTGTCTTGTCGTATAAGTGCAATGAGACAAAGTACCATGCTTCTCACCTTTCTCTTTAACACTACATCACTTTGCCTGTGGGTAAATGTAAATGAAAACATCCACCTGCTCCGTGCTCTGCTCAGATGAGTCGAGTGCAACTGAACTGATACGGAGTCTCTCATGTTTAAGTCTCCTTCCTTGTCGTTGTTATGTTGGGTACCGCTGTTGTTTTTTCCTGTGTCATCCCTCAGGAGCTTTCTGTTTCCTGCTTGTAACCCACTTCTCCTGCCTACGTATGCTTTCCAGCGAGGAACGGGGGAGGAAGCCTTTCATCAACGTGGGAGGAAGCATCCAGAATAAACCTACGATGCACTGCAAACCTAATTCTGACTACATCACCTTAAATGCACCTTGAACAAAGACCTCATGTGGTAAACAGAGAAGAAAAGCAGTGGTTGTCCTTTTCTGTCCATCTCCCTCCGTTTTACCGCCACGTTTAATCCACCTGCCATACCTTTGATCATTTGATCGACAGAGAAATAAAGGATGAAGAGAGGAGTGTCCTTCAAAATAAAATCCCCCCATTTTAGTGTGCATTGCTGGGTTCCCATAGCAACAGTCAGGCTTTTCCCAAGAGGTGCAGCTTTGCTTTGTTTTTTCTTTTGTGCACATGATTGCTTATCGCTTGGTTTGCTGTTAATTATGGTGCATGAGAAAGGATGAAAAACAAATAAAAGCAGTTGATTTTCCTATAGGCTGACACTGGCAGGCGTGAGCTTGCTAACGAGGCAGGGTAGTTCTCTCGCTCGGCTCACAGAGTGCATTAATTGCAATCTGTAACCGATTTGGTTCGCCACATCGTTTTTTTTTTTTAATTAACTGCTTGAACAGCTTGAGATGAACAGTAAGCCCACCAGCATCATCTGAAGTCATTTACAAATCAGCACGCCTGCAACTTGAAACTTTTAAATTAGGTAGCATAGTTTTTCTCCCCCAGCTCTCTCTGCAGGGACTGTCTCTAATGTAAGGCCATAGACAGTGTTATTCATCATTCATAGATTAAGCACAATGAAGTGCATGTTCATGGCATATCATGTCTGTGATTGTATGATTAGTGATTCATAAACTGTCTACATTTAAATAAACATCATTTACGACAAACAGTTGTAGTGGAGGAGGAACAAATTAACTCAGTCTGTTGGTTGTTCTGCTCATAGACTTCAGTATGCAAATAGTGAGATTGCAAAAGCTAACCTGAAGCTAAGGCACAGATCCAGCCTGTAATAACATTTGATCAAACTAATTGGAATATTTGAGATGACTAAACAGAATCCAGCTGCACTGCTATGTGAGTTCATCCCCTTAATCAGACCTGGGAGGAAGAAATCCAGCATCACGCCACACAAAAGACTCACTTTGTGGAATCAGATAGAATTAACTCTCACATGTACAGTCTCATATAAATCATTTCTCATGATGTTGCTTTCAAACAAAGCATTACTAATAAATACATGTTCTTTTGTTAAAATCTTGTTTAAAATTGAACTAGTGAAACTTCCAGGTCCCTCCTCCTCTCTCTATGGTGTGCTTCAGCTCCCCTCCACAGCCCCTCCCTGCAGAGTCCAAAGAGTCTTCCTCTTTAGCTCGCTTCTGTTATTTACTTGTCTTTGTCGTGTGAGCTGTTGACAAAGGATAGAGCGGCAGGTGTCTAATAGCTCTGTTGTTTGTCCAGCATTACATCTGCTCTCTGAACATGCTGAACTTGACAGAGTTAGCGGGAGGGGAGCTGCCTGCAGCTAGTGCAGGTTTTGACTAGGCTACATTGACAACCTTTTGATTAAAACATTCTTGATGATCACAGTCAATTAATCTTTTTAAATTGAATTATTATGATCTGAAAAGTAAAACTGAGAAACATGTTATATAAACCATGTACATCTGCGTAAATATGATTGAGCATCATCAGTCAAACCTGCCACCTCAAATCAAGACAACAAGCCTGTACACCAGAACTGCTATAATCCACGTAGTCTAATCATGCAACCAAACAGACTGCAGTAAAATAGAGGAAATGATTAGCAATATGACGAGGGGAAGGCAGAGATCTAGCCGCTCACGTCTTAGCTGCCTCTGCAAAATGTATACTAATTTATGATTTTAATTCAGTTATTTATATTGACAATAACATGACTACGACACACTCATCAGGACATGGGAAAGGTCATCTTCCCCCTTTGTAAACTCTCCTTCTGTTGACTCTGCCACCTAGCCAGTCATAGTTTTCAAATGGAAACCTCAGAGTTAACATTGAGGAGACACACATCAGCTATGAACTCACATACCGGAATAACCAGCATCCTATATAATTTCCATCGCTATAGCTTCTGTGGTTGCCATGGTCACCGCTGCACATTCACAACCGCAACCTTTCAGCAACCACCCAGTTTGCACTCCACTGTTCTTGTTGCTGGAAGATGCAGTATTTTATCTTTCAAGAAGGTCCAGTAGCTCCTGCTGTTATTACAATGATTTTTCACTCACTTGGTTGTAAGATTTCTTAAAGAAACAAACATGACAACCATGACACTTAAAGAGCATTAGAATGAAATATTGATTATTAATAAATATTCATGATAACCATCTCATTTCCAGTGATGTGTTTCAGCCTAGGCACTCACTCACATTTGAAACCTCACTTGTATCACAACAACAAGAACTTTGATTCCTAGAGTTAGGTTGCTAGCATTACTACTCAAAACATGAGTGAAATCAGCAGATAAGTCTTCACTGATGTCTGTTTCAAGAGGACTAGACCAATCTATTGCTTCAAAACTGAAAGGCCACATTTCCATCTAGATGGAAGCTTGTTGTTTTGATTCTATGTTGGAAAATCACACCACCAGATAGCATACATGCAAACATCTAGGTCGTTGCCACAGCAACCAATGCAGATAGTTATGAGATGCTTGAAAAAACAAATCTGAAGTGATTGCACAAAACACACTGGAGAGGCAGTCCTTGCATCGGAATAAGAAAACAAGATGTTCCTATAGCCTTTCATGTGAGGAAGCACAATCAATAGTGAACACTTAAAAGAGCTCATTTCAAAAACCATAAAACCCCTGCTGATATGGCCATAGGCTTGGAGACTACAAATATACAATAGAAAGTCTGCATTAGAAACTGTGGGTGTAGAGCTTTAAAGAGTGTTCATGAGGCAGATGGAGCCTAATGAAAGCTGCTGAGTTGCATTGTGGGAAATGTAGGACCTGGTATTTTGGAGACTAAAAGTCAGGATATCAAGGCCCTCGCTGATTCAAGTTTGACCTTTTTATAGTTGTGAGTTTCCAAAATGTGTGCAAGTTAAATATTAAAATGTTGGAGTATGCCTTTAAATGTGGGTGACATACAAAATGTTTGTGAAAGGAGAAAAATGTGAATACATTGCACATAAAAGGATTTGGCAGATCTTAGTAGGGTCTATGAGTGTACTACTGCCAAAAAATATCTTTTTTTTTTTGTTGCAATATGTAGTATGGAAACTAATTCTGAAGCCAAGACATGACTCAAAGTAACACTGCTCCTGTGCCCAATCAACTTTAAAATGTTTGTTCCTGCTTGTTTTAAAAGGGTAAAACAAAATAGAAAACTGTATTGCTGGACATCATGATGTTTGAAGTTAAGGATGAAAAGGAGCATAATCCTAGTTGCTGCTTTGACCACCATAATTAAGCTTAAAATCCAGAAGCAATCTTTAACCTGCTGTATCGTTAAATTTCTAAAAAAAAAAAAAAAAAACAATCCCCCTCTCTGTGTCCCTTTTAATCCTCATTTCAAATCTGTCTTACAAGGTTGGGCTGTGATTTGGGAAAAGGGACGCCTTACACCAGGTTGCTTTCAGTGCAGTAACCTGTTTTTCATTATTTAGAGGTCAGATAAAACACCTGGTGTGCTTTATTCTGGTATATCACTGACCCTCTTTGTACTTATACTCCCTCTCTATCTGTGGTTGCAGGCAGCTCAGCAAGGGATCATTTATTGACTTGTATGTAATTAGTCTGCAGTATTCAAATCGCGCATCTGTGCTGCAGTCTAGCTGACCTAAGAACACCGCCAAAGTTGCCAAAATGAGTTAGTGCGTGCATGTGTGCATGTAAGAGTGTGTGCACTCATCTGAATGTGTGTGTGTGTGGAAGTGTATAAAAATGGTGAAGACAAGCCTTTCACACTGGTCTGGTTTTAGCAGTGCTGAAATTGTCCTCCAGAGCTCCACTAGTGGTTCTACGTCCCTGTGTCTGAAAAAGTCAGGACTGTTTTGGCTCAAACAAGCTTTCTCTGGTAAAGTTCAAGCCTACTGAGGTCCTGCAGTAAAGAGAGATAGAGTCAAGAAAAGGGTGATGCATGCATGGGACACCAAAAAACTATTCACACACAGCTTCAGTTCAACTTTGGTGACGAACATCAGTGACCCAGAAAACAGTCCCCTTCCTCTGCTCTGCCAAGGTAATGATACAACTAGCAGTGACTCGTGTTCGCCTCTATGAAATGCATATAACAACTGTGTGGTCTCAACCCACACTACAAGATACTGGGACTAACTTTATCACAAATATAGCTTTTGACATGAACTGACATGAAAGACCCATATCCTGTTGTAAGCTTCTTAAGAACAAGATGTAAGGGGCAATGACAGGTCAAACATAAAGTAAACATTCACACTTGAGCATGGAGCATGTAACATAACCCTAAAGTAATTCTGATTAGTTGGTTCTTAATTCAAGTTACAGTGACTTCATATTTACATGGTGTGACGCCAGACTCCTTGTACTTTGTATTAAAAATACAAATACATGCCATTTCTCAATGTCTGAAGTTAACTCTTAAAAATAGTCATCACGTCAAGATGTGTCTGGGTCACTTTTACTTCAAACTCACTTATAATAATATAATAATCTTACTTGATCAGACTTGTATCATGTTTGTATTCATTTCAACACTCCATGAGTCCAGGCAGAATGGCTTCAGATTATCGTCACATTTGCCTCAGCAACATGTGGAAACATGCACAAACAGATACTAATTATTATCATCTTCCTTCAGTTGCAGCAGGTAAAAAGAGTGATATTCAGTGATTTTCATACCAGCTTCCTCTCTCCTGACACAGTTTCAGTGTTTGTGTGGATGAATGAATGAATATCAGGTAAACACTTCGTAATACAGCATTTGAGCAAATAGTTATTCATGAAAGTTGAGGCTACTGTTTAAGAAGGGTCACACTGTTTAAGAAGGGTCACACAGAAGGGTCACCCTAGGTTTGAACCCAAAGCCCTCTTGCTGTGAGGCGACAGTGCTAAACACTACACTAACTTAAATTAACTTCTTCTGATTTAGCAGGCACCTAAGTTTAAATTACAAAAAAACTTCATTTGGTCATCTTAATAGAGCCAGCAGTGTTTTGTGTTCCATTGCATTGCAACTCAATAACCTGTCCTGAAAAAGTATTATTCCAAAGATTTAGCTGGCACAGAAACAGATGCGTTCTGACTTCTTTAGTTGGCACTGAGAGACCATGCACAGACAGACTAATTAAAGAAACCTACATAAAGCCAAACTGCCTAAATAAATGCAAAGGAAATGAAGAACACAAAGTTCCATTGACAGGTGATGTCTGGTCTGCAGACATCCTGCGTCTGGTCAGCTCTAAGATTAGATGAAGCTCTGTGTTACCATGCTGCGCAGCTCAGCATGATCTAAAGGCCCACACAGGATCAGGTGAACGTCCTGCCTTGACAAAGCAGAACAGAAAGCTAACGTCTGAAAGTTTGTGAGCTGCAGGGAGTTGCTTAACTCCTCCTTCTCTGAGCTGACCTCGCACACACACATAAACACACTGTGGACTATCTGTAATAAATCACTCTGAAGACAGACTGCATGGGGAGAAGTAACAATGCAGCACTGAGCAGGTAAATGACCTGCTGCTGTCATGAGAGCTTCTTTCAGCTCATCTGCTGCTGATGGCCACCTCACTGTGAATGTTGTCATTTACATATTTTACACAAGATTGAAATGGCAAAATGCTCCATGCCAGCTGTTCCTGTGTCCAGACTGATACTGATGAAGTGAATTAGCAGGCTGAAGCTGGCAGCACATGGTCCAGGGCCTGTAATGAGAGAGCTGAGACTAAATGAGTTGTGGCTGATTGTTGGCCAACACGGATTGTTCTGGGAACAGTTGGCGTTTCTCTTACCTGTTTTTAAAAGGCAAAGACAGATAAGAGCACCCCCCCTCGCTTGGCTGTCCGTATGAATTTTTGCGTCCTTTACTTGTGTGTGCCTGTGTGCCTGTGTTCAGCTCACAGATGCTGTAAAAGTGAGCACACTGTCACTGTAGCAACTCGAATGTGCCATATCTCAAAGAGGAAAGATCACCTAATTCTTTCTCCTCCTCTGGTTTGTGTCTATGAGACTATGGGACTATGAAAGAAAGTAGAACTACAGTTCCTGGAAGGCAAAGTCTAGTGAGTTAAACAAGTTGTTGAATTACAACAACACATTCTTGTAATTGTTTCACAATAAAAGCCTTGCTAGGATATGAAGAGATCCTGCCCACTTAAACACTATAAGGCTTTAAATCTGAAGCACGTGTTGGGTAGTGTTGGGTTTGTATTAACAGCATAATGCAGTTACTCTAACATGAAAAACAAAGAGGCTTCATTCTAGAAAATAATGAAATATTATAAAAAAAAGAGGGAAATGAAAAACCTGCCTCTAATTTATGTCAATTAAACTATCAATAATCAGTAAATTAAGCAATCTAGCCTTGAATGACCTGTTCCCTGTTATCATGTTGATAATATGTTAAATAAAATAAAATAATTCAATCCTGTTTACTGCAGTGAAGCATATTTATGTTATAATTCAAGAAGTAACTTGCAGGTTGAATTTTTTACAAAATTTAATCAGAAACTTCCCTGAAAACCATTTAAAAAGTCGGTGCAGGAATATTTATCTTTTGAAAGTTATGTGTAAAAATAGTAGGAAAATGCAGCTGTTTGAGCAAAGCTCTGAAAAGGCTCTTTGTTTTCCAACATGATGTCATTTTAAAGGGAGTTGGTGTGCCAGACGGTGCCTCAGTTCAGTGTGCAGTAGTAGGTGGTAGTGACTCTAAGATGTTACGTTAGTATGTTGATCTTTTTTCAGTATGTTTTAAGTTGTGCTACATCATTTTTGTCAATTTTTGTGTTGTCCATGTCAGAATGTCCAGTCCACAGTTTTCACGAGTAGTATGTTAGCATGTCAGTGTGTGTTGAGTAGATGAACAGAGGGACTTTCCTGCTGCTGAGGACCATGTGAGGCTGACGGCTGGTGGTTCCTTCAGTGTACACAGCTACTCCATCAGGTCCATCACTTTACAGTGGTCTCCAACCAGCAAGTTGCTTTTTCAGCATGTGTCAAGCCCCCCTTTACATCTCTCTCTAACATTTTCCTTTTCCGGTATTTACTTCAGCAAATGCTTGAAAGCATTTAAACAAAGTTTTGTTTTTTACTACTTTTGTTTGGTTACTAATAGTGGTTACCTGTCTTGGCCCTGAACAAAACATTTTGGTTTTCCCTTAGCTCTGTTGCACAAATATCTTTGGAAGTTTTCATTTGAGAGTTGGAAGCAGCTGAAAGAGCAGTGAAGGTAATAAGAAGATCTAGCAGCATTTTGCATGTTGCTCTGCCAGGAACCATGAAATGGAGACAGAAATAGACACAGGCGCTTGGGAAAAAGCAAACATTAGCACAGCTGACAAAACAAAGTTTGATGTATGCACGGACAAGATGTGAGCACCAATGACCATGCTCAGTTACAGAAGAACATCCTATATTCAATTTCCTATGCGCTGTATTGTGTCCCTGAAGCACAGCCTCCAAACTGGCTCGAGCGCTCATATATTCAGGGCACAGTGGTTCTGCTCCCTTTAACTGACTGCTGTGTAGGAGTCAAATTGGAGTGAACTGATCCAGTTTGGCAGTGCTGTGAAGGCTTGAGTGGAGAACAGCGAAGAGGAGGCAGAAGCGGGAAGGCAGAAAAGATGGAGGAGAGGAAGAAAGAGGAGGGGGAGTCATGGCGGGGAGTGGGAGAAGTGGGCTAAGTTAATGGATGGAGGACATTACATGCAGGGGATAATGAGAGGGAGGGACAGCTTAATGAAGGGGGTGATAGAGACTGGGTAGCAAAGCTAAGGGGTTATATGGAGCACGAGCTCTATTACAGAGGGGAGTTGGGGACATCATAATCCCTGTGGCCTTATAAGTAATTACAATGTGATAGAGAGAGAGAATGGTAAAACCTATCTACTGTCAGCAGAATTGGTATTAACTCCCTAACGGTTCTTCAATGCACTACGCTTTTATGTGTGAGTGTGTGTTCTGTACTTCTACCCTTTTAAGATTTGAGTGGTTGACTTTCAGAGTTATTTTTTTCTTGGCCTTCACTTGCGTACGAGGGTTAGGGGGCGTGTTTATATTTTCTATAGGTTGTTTTATTCATGACGTGAGTGCGTGTGCGGTTCATTCGACGGCATGAGGTCTGGACAGTGTATTTTGCAGAAAAGCTGGCTTCTATTTACCTGTTCATCAGATGCACAGAAACCAGGCCACTTGCCTTCCGTTTTTTTATGAACATAAACACCACCAGCTCCAGTAGTGCACACTAACACTTTCGAAAACAAAACAATCACTGAGTACACACAGGGCTAGCCAAACTGACCCGAAGCAATTAATGTCTGTTGATTAGCTCTAGGTGATCTAACAAGGCTTGTTTCTGGAACTGCTGAGCAACCAAGAATTCATATGTAATGCAGTGAATTTAAGCTGCACAACCAGAGAGAATCGTCCCTTCTAGAGAGAAACAACAAGATAGACGTTGAAATTCCTGCACTAAATATCACAAATTATAATTTAACAATACTCTGAAGAGCTAGAACAACATTTATGTTTTTCATAATGCTGGTGCCTAATTTACTCATTCCACTATTTAATGCTAACCTTTGCTCAGTAAGTATGCAACAAATAAATGTCATTTCTGTGTTGTGCTAAAAAGAAATGATACAAAGTTTATTCCACCAGTCGTCAATCAAACTGTGACTTCAGAGCACTGCTGCCAAGTCAAAATCTGAAAATGTCACTCTCCTTGTCAGAAACAGATAGCCCATCATCCCAAGAGCACTGACTGACAGACATACATTATATCAGTTTTTAACTTCCTCCTAACTTTGACAGGTGGGAGCTCGATTGTGTTGGGTATATGAACAAATGAGCAGGCTACTGTTACACTTGCTTTCAACTACACTGACTTAACATAGCTGCTGCATAGCAATGAAATGAAATTGTATTTATGCCTGTGTATGTTTGTGTGTGTGTGTGCAAGGAAGTAATCAATGCTTGCTGAAAAAAGAAAGGATGAGTGAAGAAAGTAAAAGTGAAGAAGAGGACAGAGAAGCATGGGGAGGTGATTTGAGAAGGAAAATGAATGACGCTACTGTACCTTCAGCTTGGAGTTCCGGGAAGGACACTCTGGATGATTTGTCAGCACTGCAATTCAGTTTCCTGTGTAGTGAAGAGGATGACACAATAAACTCTACACCACAGAGGATTATCAGCCAACACTGCAGCACGACCTACATGTTTTGCATCTTTTAGCACATTCCTTTGCAGCATGGTCTCGTCCGAGGCTGGGTGTCTCGCAGCACAGTGTGCAGGAAAACTGAATCTTTTTATATTTCTCAAAGGTAAATATCAAAAGAATCATTTTAGAAGGGTCCTGAAATGTAGGTATCGGCTTGGCAGTTGTAATCAACTAATTGATAGACTGTCAGCTACATTTCCAACCACAGCAGGCAGCTGTTTTTGGCAAAACAACACTGATAAGCACCAAACAACAGAAAGACAAAGCAAACATTTCAAAGTGAACTAAAGAAAGCCCAACATCTAACAGCTACAAAACCAAGTATTTCCCTCAGAAGCTGGTGGAGACCAAAGAAGAGAATTTACACTGATCAAAGCTGAAGTCTGTGTTTTTCTTCCTGGTGTGATGATGGAGACCACTAGAGTACAAAGGTCTACCTTACATCGTTATGCCCTTCTAATTTATGTTGAGAATTTCTAACTTTGGAGCAAAGTGTGAAAGAAAAGGAGAGTGACAACCTCCCTGAGGGCGCGAGGAACAGAAGAAATGTCATTCTTCTTCTATACGTCTGTACACAGCCTGAGCCTGACAGACTGAAGACAGACAAGTGTGGTGAATATTGAGTAAGTGACCTTTCAAATAAGGCCTGGATGGTCTTTATATTCATTGTCACTGCTGTCATGAGGACTGCAACAATAGATCCATCATCATCAATCATCATTTCATAGCCTGCTAAGGAGCTCTGACAAATGAT
>JAVQJZ010039014.1:0-11756 GCA_036025355.1 Leiopotherapon unicolor | reverse complement strand
TTGGCAATATGTTGCATATATAGGCCCTATGTACATTACAGTAACAAACCGAATGAACTCAACTGAACCGAGGGAGATTTGTGAAATAGTATCTTATTGTCTGTATGGCCACATCACATTTATTGTGCATCAGCTTGTTCCAGCTGCTCACTGAAGCCTATGATGTTTACTGCAAGTGAAATATGCAACCCTGGGACTTCATCTTTCATTCACATATCTGACATCTTAAGCAATCCTGGGATCTCACTACAACCTTAAATGTGGTCTGTGAGTTTGGTTTGGCTTTGGGGCTGAAGAGGTTAACTGTCTGTGTCCCACACAAATCAGTGATTTCAAGTAATTTTTTTAAATCAAGCTAATGAAGCATCGGTGGAATAAATCTAAAAGGCGAGGCACTGTGTCTTTGGGAATCCAAGATCGTTATTAGCCGCTCCCAGCAAAAGGTCAAAGATTAGGTCCAGTGTGTGTGTGAGAGAGAGCCATGTGAGTTATAGCTCAGGTTTCCTTCCCTGACGCCCCATGCTGCTTGGCCTGCACACAATGTGTTAAGTGACCTCTAAAGGGTGGCCCTGTCACCCTGATGTGTTTGTACACGACACTACATACACACACTACATTGAACTGCACTGCATTACAAACACGCAAAAATGGCAGCCTGAAATCTTAAAAGAGTAAACGTCTCAATTTACAGACGGACCAAAGAAGGCCACCATGTGTGCATGTGCACACGCACACACACACCTAGACACACACGTACACACACACACACACACACACTCAAAAACAACAGGAAACAATTAGTAGAAAAGCAGGAAAGTGTGAATCTCTACAGGAAAACAGTAAAAGCCACTTGTGATACTGAAAAGCCAAAACATCAGATCACAGACCGTCACTTCATCTCCTCACTTCTCCTTCTGTCTCTCTCTTCTCTGGGCTCTGCTGTGTTGATTGCTCTCCATCAGTGCTCATTAAAATTCCTGGGGGAGCCCTGTGATAAATATTTATGCGGCTGAGGACACACTCCACACACACTCCAAACACACTCGAGTGGCTGGATCTAACTGTCGATAGTGTTAAGTGCCCAAAGGCTATGTCAGTGCTTTCCAGAGTTCCCCAGCCCACCGTCTGGTTGTGTACGTCAGGCGTTTACTGTCAAGATAACTGGAGGAGGGCGTCGATTTATTGCCATTTATCAAGGTCAAAAGTGTGTGTGTCCACGTCCAAGGATAATCTTTTAATGTGTGAAGTTTATGGAAATGAAGAGGAAAATCTCGCACATTTGCACATCTGGATATAAATGCATTTGCAGACACACACACACACAGAGTGTAACCACAGTGGAGCTGGACTCCTCACTACTGTTCCACTAAGCTGCTGCCGACCCCCCCTCCTCCTGTATTCTATTATTCCTGCGGACGGGAAACAGATCATAATTCCTGGAGTCAGCAGAAAGCTGCAGACTGAGAAAGTGAGAGATGGAGGGAGGGGGGGAGATAGAGTGTGAGAGAGGAGGGAGGGCAGGCGAAGGAGGTGGGGGTGACTCAGGTGACTGTTCACTTCCACTGAGGTCAAACCGAAACTGTGCAGTTAAGCCATTTCCAGTGAAAAGTGAAATGTGTGTTTAGTCTGTTTGCACATTTGTATAACGTAGTTTGGGAGAATTAGCACTTTGTGCAATACAACCAAAGCGTGAGTGTATGTGTGTGTGTGCGTGTGTGTGAGCATGGACGTGTGAGTGTGATGAGTGTTTAGCATTTCTATCAGCCGCTGGGTGTTTCATATTTCAGGAGACATCAAAGGCAGACATAATTTTCCTTCTTTAAACAACATTCTTTACAATCATACTACCGAGAGAGAGAGAGAGAAAGAGAGAGAGAGAGAGAGAGAGAGAGAAAGAGAGAGAGAGAGAGACGGCGAGCCAGAGAGGGAGAGGAAAATGTCTTATCTTAATTGTTGTGTAATCTCTGTAAAGCACTGTGGGGTCTGTCTGGGTTTGACACCAGGCCTCAGTGTTGTGGTACATGGTGATTGTTGAAGCATTTTGTAAAAATCTGGGTTTGTAGTTTTGCCCATCATCTCGTGAATCAAAATAAACTCTTTCTCACAAGAAGCGATGCTGACATTGCAGCTTTATGACAAGGTACAAAGTGCACAGCAAAACAGACAATCCACTCTTGGGATATGAATAGTTGTTTTAATGTGCCTTAGTTTTTTTTTTTTTTTTAATTATTATTTCGCAGAAAGACACCAACGTGCCCTTAATGATTACTCATTGTGTGTTATAAGTGTGTGTGTTAATTCTTATGTATGAGAAACGGAATCTCTACTGATTCAGGTCTTCATGCAGGACTAATGCACATAATGGTCTATTGTGTTTGTGCTGTGTGTTGTACACAACCTCAGTTCAGTAGCCACCATTAAAAGACAACAAAAATGTATTAATCTTTATTTTATTAAATGTTATAAATATATTAATCAGGAGACATCACTGTGAGAACTTTGTGTCTTTGTAAGGTTGCAGAGTCCTGACTGGTTTAGATCACAGGAATAAAGCGGACGTGTTTGAAATACTCTTTGATTGCTCAGGCTGCGGGGCACACACACAAAGCTGTGGCTCTAAGGTAAAATCCACAGAATGGCTAGATCACACAAAGTATAACAAGCCACAAAAACAGGCAGTTTTCCTCTAAGATGCATAAGCCTGGATTTGCACATTTCACAAACGCCACTCACACGTCTGAAAGAAAACGAGAGAAAATATGTAGACCAACATTATTTATCCCACAGTGTATTGGTGTAGTGATGTTCGCTGTGGGTGGCAAGTACACCACAGAGGGTTAGAAAAATCACAAGATGGTTAACAGGATTAAGAAGAAAGCAGAAAAACACATTTTTGCTAACCAAAAATATCTTTTTTTCTAAATTCTGCTTTTTTCTGCTAAATTCCAGGCACAATCTATAGATCTTTCTTTGCAACCACGGCATTGTCCCTCATTTCTGTTAGTTTTGAGAACAATGAACTCTCCAAATTCATTTCTGAGATCTGGGAGCCCAGCAGCATCGCTACAACAAAATCTGACGTGGCAAGAAGTGGGAACACTCAGGCTACTAGATTTCAAGCGAGACAGCAGTGGAGCTACAGTATTTAAAGCCCTTTAGCTTCATGGGGCACAACCAGAAAGCCCTTCTGCCCTTCAGCCTTAGCCTGTATCACATGAACAGTCCACTCTCAGCCACCCATCAGCCCCCATAATACACAAACACATATACCAATACATACATACCACACAGGTTACATACCAACCCCCATTTTAGGAGCTGTTTTGGTAAAGTTGACATGATGTTATATGTGAGGAAGGGAGATATGGAGGGGAGTTACAGCTGAGGGACACCGCGCACAAGCACACAGGGCAGCATACACACATGCACATACACACTGGATGTGATATATGTGATCTCACTCAGGCCTTGGCTGAGCTCTTGGCGGTGTCCAGGGTTAGACGAGGTGGTTCGACACAGAATCTGCTGTCTGCAACTCTCAGCTCCCTCCACACTATTTATTTGTCTCTCGCTCTCTGTCTCTCTCACTTTTTCACCTCAATTGCTCTCTGAACATGCCGATGTCCAACCTCCTCCCTCCTCTATAACTCTCACACCATCAATGAAATCCATTAAAATATACAATACATTTTTATTTTTGAGTGGGTTTGGGTTCTGATGGCAGTTTCCATCATGAATTTGCAAGTTGGTACAATACACAGGTTAGTTGACCTCAGAATGTAAACTTAATTTCTAAGAAAATGTCTCCTATTGATGATTTGTCAGAAATAATAAAGTAAAATAATTATAAATAAATTTAATTTACATACACACCACCATGTATATGGGGTGAAATTAATTAAAGGAAACATTCATATTACTTTGACTTTTTTTTTTACATCTGAGATCTAAAAGAGATAGGCCTCCGGGATTACAATGTGGGGACAAATAACAAAGCTCAAAAGTAACATGTTCTTTTGGATTCAGTCCTCCCGGTAGTCAGGATTATCTGTACATCTCTCCAAAGTAATTTTCCCTGGGACTATTTATTTCTTCAATATAAAGTGTTTCCCTGCATCATTATGATTAAACAGTCATCAATTTTGCATCTCATTACTGAAGTGAAATGAAGTAAAAACAGCAGGATTACACAGAGTGGTAAAAGGAGGGCGAGCGGGAGAAAGAGGGAGGCTTGAATAGGCATGCCCATCGGTCCTGGGTCAATGGATTTCAATCCCTGCTCCCTTTCCTTCTTCCCCTTGCCATATCTATCCTCACACACCAGTGTGGAGGGAGACTGAAGAGGAAAAGACCAGTGTTGGTGCTGGAGGGGGGGTGGTTAGATGACATATGGAGAGGAGGAGGGAAGAAGTCTTCTATAGGCAGAGCGGTGTTTCCTCTCAGAGCAGCATTCCTCATCTTATCAGCCCAATAATCTGCCGTTCTCATCGTGCCCAAACAGGGAGAGCCAGGAGCTGAGAGAGTGTGAGTGTGTGTGTGAGAGAGGGAGGGAGAGAGAGAGAGAGAGAAGTCACTCCGTCAGCCCCTCTCTCACACTAACTCTCTCTTTCTGTGTCTGTTGGCTGGTGATAGAGTGATAAAGCCGGGAGAAAAACAGCGTGCTGTCTGTCGCTAAGAGGAAGTGGTCGCTCCATCCTGCAGCCAGAAAATGCTCCAAAATCCAAAGAGTCACAAGTAGGAGAGAGTCACAGTGAAGTAGAAACTAAAGAAACTAACTAAAGCCATTTACTCAAGTGCAGTTCTGAGATTCTTTCCTTGTTATGTAGTCTTAAATGTAATGTATACTCATTACAACTGCTGTAATTTCCAGTTACTTTGCAGATGAAGATTTTCTGTACAAAAGATTTGATGATATAAAAATATATCAAGCATAAGCATAAGAGATTTTAAAGCATGGAAGAGTAAGAAAAGCCTCCCACCATGCTATGGCGACATTAAACCTGATACAAGTCTTATTCAATGTGTTCCTGCATCACGTGGTGTTAATGAAAATGCTGCAGTGCAAAATGTAGAGCACAAATTTCCACACCTCAGCTGCAGTTAGGCCACCAGTTATGTTGTGTGTGTGTGTTTGTGTGGTGTGTATGTGTGTGTGTGAAGATCGGCATGCCGCTGCTATTAAGATGCTGTTTGCATTGGAATCTCAATCCCAGGGTAAAAACAAAGACAATTTATGATATTACAAATTTGGTTTTATTGTTGTTGCTCCATGCAGCAGCATTAATAAGAGACACTGCAGAGTAAAAGGATCAGATGACTTGTAGACAAACAGCCAGACAAAAGAAAAGGTGGAAGGCAAAATTATAACCGAAACAGTTTTTTGTAAAGGTCAACATTTTAAAGATGAGTTCACCTGTTGAACCACTATAATTTCCTTCATACACACAGTTTTATTGTTTATTGTTTTATTGTTTCCTTTTAGTTTTACAGAACACAAACAAACAGTGTTTTGAATATCTGGTTAGACTGCTGTCTTCTTTTTTACCTAACTATCTGTCTGCTTGCATTTTTTGCTCTATAAAGTCTATTTATAGAAAAGACGCTGCAATTCAGTAATTACTTTGATGAGTAATTTGTCGTCCCTGAGCTGCGGTATCTCAGACACTCAGGGCTGGCAGCAGGTTAACCTTAATTTCTCATTTGAACTGTGTTAATGGTGTAACGACTTGAACTGAATCAGAGTTCGCATTTTATATCAATTTCGAATGGCTTTCTTTTTGACTTATTTCACCAATCGGCTCGAGCAAACCAGCGTGCAGAGAGGTGGGAGGGAGCACAATATGACAGACGAGCGAACTCCGAGAATGACTGAATGAGAAAGAGAAATAAATTGAGCAAGAGTGAGAGGGTGGGAGAGAGGGAGGAAAAGTAATGTGGCAGAGCAGCCTTAGGGTTACAGGAATGTGGGGGCTCCTGAGTTCAGGATGGTTCGAAAGTGTGTGTGTGTGTGTGTGTGTGTGTGTGTGTGTGTGTGTGTGTGTGTGAGTGTGTGAAAGAGAGACATATGAGTGTGTGAATACTGGGGCGACTGAAGAGAGCAGTCCCAGAATTAATTACCCAATCAAGATAACAAGCCAGGGAAAGACATTAGAGAGGTCACACTACAATTAACCCCTTAGTCTAAACCTCTCTTTCTGTCTCACACTCTCACACACACACACACACACACACACACACACACACAAAGCCATAGAGGTGGAGGTACAATGTAGAAAACACCACAGATAGACGCTGCAGTTTCAGTATCATCTTTCAGGACTGACTTTCGTTGACCACTCGATCCAACGTGCTTTTATTTTGAAGCATTTCCTGTACTCTGTTATTTTTGGGGCGTATAGTGACTCTACCTGTCTCAGAAACCCTGGCAGAGCCGGGTTGTTTACAGTGGGATATTGAGTGAGTCGGGGGCTCGAGTGGAGTGGAGTCGGATGTGGTTCACACATTCCACCAGAGACTCAGATTACACTGCAGGAAACACCGGCCCTGCAAGACACACACCGCCTGACTCTGATTTATAAACAGAGTCCTCTATGGGACGCACACACTCGCAGAGACACATTAAAATCTCAGCGCCTCGCTCTGAGCCGGCACTACACCTCCATCCCTCACTCACTTTCCTCCTTTCCTTTCCTTCCTTCCTGCCTTTCCTGTCATTCTCAAACTGGACTCTCAGCTCCGCTTACACTCTCCCCTCCTGTCCCTCACCACAATGAAGACAAGAGACACCGGAGGGACATTTGTGCACATTGTCACATCATTTAGTAGACATCATTTAATCTATTAATCTATGAGGGTTTCTCAGACTGACAAATATCACAGCATCCTGAAAAAATTAAGTTATTTAAATAAAATAGAAATTCAACCCTGGCACATTATGAGAGGTCATTTGACATCAGCTGTATTAACAAGGCGCCTTTCACTCACTAGTAATCACAACCTTGATAAACCACCTATTTTGTCTTGGTTATGGGGCTCATTCTGACTCCAAATCATGATAAGAGCCACAGCTGACACAGTTCAGTGACAGTAGGAGTAATATATTCTGATGGAGCTGATGCCTCGGTAAAAAACATAGTAGTAAATCAATAATGGTTTCATGAATCCAATCCAGCAGTGTATTTTTCTAAACTTTGCACACAGCAGAACGTTGGATTTATTCTTCTTCTTTGTGGTTAACTGTGAGGTATGTAAACAGGACACCTTGGCCAATCAACTTTATTTAGCGTGTTGGGCAAATGATGATGTACTGCGAGATAACATCATTTTGTCGACCACCACATTTTGTGACACTGGTTTAACCTAAATTACTGTCCGTTTTTGTGTTGCACAATTAATGAGCAAAACAGCTTTCTGCAAGCACTAGAACAATTTTCACATATTTATTTCACATTATTTGTGTCATTCCCACCATCTTATTTTATTTTTAAATGGTTTCTGAACTGAATTTTTAGAAATGCTGTATCGTACTTTGCCAGTTAGAAAATGCTGATATTCAAAAGCTGCATACATAAACTTCAATAACCTTTAGAAACTAAACTACATTAAAAAAAAAAAAATAAAAAAAAGAGTCATTCTCATCATCCTCACCTTACAGCTCAACATTCATAACAGACAAAAAGAAACATTATTTAAAAAAATATCAAAGGTGAACACTGTTCCCAGTTCAGTGGGGGTTTTGGGTCCAAAAACCTGCGCAGACCCTCCCCTCCTGTCCCCTCTGACAGTCCGGCAGCCATGTTCCCTGAAGGTGCTCAGTGGAGAACTCTGGGTAATCAAGCCCAGCTGGGACTAGGGGGCAAAGACACAGGCTGACATAACTCACCCTTCTCTCCCTCACCCTGTCAACAAGGCTCTCTCCCTCTCTCCCCCCTTCGCTTTCCTCCACGTCTGGCAGGTTTCTCTCGTCAGGCCCAGCGCCCGAGTCAGGCTGGCTGATAGCACAGGAATCCTGGCCCACAATCCTTAGTGCTCCCTCGCTATCTCTACGGGCAGGCCGCGGCCAGTGAATTACTGTAAGATGCTGAAGATACACCTATCCATCACACGGCTGACATCACAGGACAAAGCATGCAAATATGGTAACACAGAAACAGCCAGACTCTCCGCTGGACAGCTGCCGACAGCCTGAAGCAGAACTGGAGACGCTGCCTTCGTCTGGCAAGAGCACACGTTCCTGCCTTAATAACAACCTACTCCACTGTTTGTCACCATCTTTATCAATGCTCCTCTATACTCGCACACCTTCCTATCCCACGTGGCTCCACACTGCAGTCGTGTCTCTGCGTTTCTCTCTGGGAGCAGTACCGGGTCAGTCTGTGGGTTGGACTGCTGAGGGGCCCAGGGTGGTTCCGCTCTGACGGTAGGAGGAAACTCCTTCAGGAAATACCAAACTGCCAGACACACACACACTCACACACACAACTTTGCTTTCTCCTATGAGCGGACTAAAGCTTCTGCACAGTTGGCTAGTTGGTTTTGAAGGAGCAGTGCTCAAAAAACGCCGCTCTGTTTGGTGTCTAATACTCTCAGGTACGATAGTTTGCATGTTAAACGTGTGGTGTTACACAACCCAGGGATCGGCTGGCGGCCAGGATTTTTATGGCATCAATTACAGCTAACTTTAACGAGTCAGCTCAATTAAACAGTAAATCACTGCAGAGCCAGGTTTCTGCCCCTGAGAACCCAACCTCTCCACTCAGACTAATAAAAGTTGATTGAGTTGTTTCTTACCTGAGGATGGACTAAATTAGCTGGATTAGTATGCAAGAAAACAGACACCTTCATTCAAGATTTTACAAAAATGAGCTCAAGCCGCTGAGCTGCAGTGTGATTGTATTTATGATGCAGTTTTTGTCTCGACTAAACCTGAATCTGAAAGGGTTTGAACAAGAGAATTTCCAGAGTTGTTTTCAAGAGTTTTCTCCACTATCCCCACACATATTTAAAAAAAATGATTCCAAAACTTATGAGGCGGTTTTAACTTCAGGTTAAACTGCGACAGGAACAAGTCCTCCTCTCCTCCGTTCAAAAGGATTATCCTTGCAGCATAGGGGAAGACAAAGAGATATGTGCATCCAAAACAAATAAATCATGTTCTCCTCCCTGGACACTATTCAAATCCTTATAGGTTAGTGATGACGCCACATCCCCCGGCTGTTTTGCATGCTTTTTGACCATTGATATCAGTGACGCTCAGCACTTCTTTAGAATCGGTGTTCTCTGCAGATAAGCTGCCTCTCATTTTCATATTTTCTTGAAATATTGAAACAATAAAGGTCAAGAGAGAAAATAAACTATACGTAGTTGAAACCACAGAAGTGGTGGTAGATAAAAAAACTAAAGAAAACATGGGCATGGTGGTTTCCATCATGACATCTTACTGATATGACTGGTGGAGTAATACACAAAGGAAAGTCCCATTTTATCAACATTTCTAAGTAGCTTGCCTTCATTATCCCTCTTTGGGCTCCCTATTTTCAGCTTCATCAGAAGCAGATTGATGTCACTTGATTTTATACATTTCTGAAGACAAGTTGAGTGTCATTTCCATATTGGAATGTTTCAGGTTTACTGCCAAGTGCAGGCGGGGCAAAACAAACAAAACACACACACACACACCCACACACACACACACACAGGTTTACTTCCCTGCTGTGCCAGTTGTTGCTCTGCTGACTCTGAATGAATGAAGGGGGTATGAACCTCCTGCTGAAGATGCTTGTCATCAGGTGCAGCTAAAACTCTTATACCAGTTTAACGGTTAGATAGTGTTCGTAGTGGCCTGATTGTTAAAAACCATTATGAAGCTATTTTTACTTGGCCTTGTTTTTCTGTAGGATATCTGCAAATTTCTTTTTGCCATCAAGGCCTGCACAACATGCATGACAGCCAGACTCCCTGCTACTCGTACATATTCGTACATATTCTAATGTTGTATGTTTCCAAGCTGCAGCACTGTGGCTGACCACAGGAAGTTCTAATCAGCAGTGTGGTGTGGCTACTACCTTCCCTTTCCCCTGGTGACCTCCTCCCCACCCTTCTCCCTCCACAATAGAGATACGAGGATCACATTACCAACTCTGAGGGTTAAGGGTCAATCCCATTTTTCAGCTCTCTCCGTCCTCTTTTCTCCATACAGATCCTTTCCCAGAGGATAAAGCCTCCTGTCACCTAAATTCACATCAGTTCACGCGTGGCGAGGGAGTGGTATCCGTCGGAAACACTCCGTCTTCTCTCCCACATAACCATTTTAGTGTCCCCTTGACAGACAGCTCTCTGACCTTAGGTACCACTCACGTAAAGAATTGGACATGGTTAAAAACACGTTTAAAACACTGCTGGCCTCTTTGTGTCATTGTGTTGGTGTGTCTCTGTTACACCCTGTTTAAAGTCTGTATTTCTGCATTGCAGAGGATCAAGTTACTGGGAGGTAACGCAGAGCCTGTTATGACCTCCTGCAAAGAAAACCGACGAATATTGCGAAGTAGCAGGAGCTATTTCGGGTGTCCTGTTCAGAAGAGTGCTCCATATTCTGCATAGACATTTAACCCTTTCCACTGAAGTGACCTGTAAGGTTTCTCATAACCTGAACTTTTAAGATCCTTGAGAACCTTTTGAACAAGGTTCTTACTTGCTTTTGCACATTACAAATATACCTTATTGAGAACATAACAATGGGAATGATCTCACCATTTATATATGCTGTAGGTTGATGCACATGACAGACAATAGAGAGGTCAAAGTACTTCATATTTTGCTTTGATCCAAACACTTCTATAATCTTGCCACATTTAGTTTTGTCTGTCCACTGTGTAGCTGCATGTTGCATTCTAATGTCTGCCAGAGGGCCTTTTGGTGATGTGACGGCACATCTGCTTCTCCAGTAGTTAGTATAACCATCCCTAACAAAAGATGAGGAAGTGTGTGAAAAAACTTGTAGAGTGCTGGGATTTGTATAAATAGCAGCACCTGACATTCGTACACATCTGGTGGCTTTTCACTGCACACACTGTCTGCTGGGCTACTGTCTAATGCTCGCAGGGTCTCTGGCTCTCTGTCAGGCTATCAGCTGTTGTTCTCATAATCCCGACATTTACCATGTGTTCAGAGTAATTTAGGGCAAGCAAGCCAGTTATCTTTGTGCTGAGCGAGAACAGGCTAATTACTGCTACCACTGATAGAACGTAAACACTAAATATTGACTGAACACTGCAACGTCATGTACAGAGATAATGAAGTTACTGTGACACGTAAACTTTATAACAGTGCAAATACACTTACATCATCAGTGACTTCTGTACCGATAGCAAAACAAAACAGGATTAGTGGCAAGAGATGGAAAAGTAACTAAAAAAAAAAAATCTGGTTCTATTATTAAAAGTCACCGTCGTCCAAACACTGCACTGCACTGAAATTCTGTTCTGTGTGCCACAAATGCTGCTGAAGCTGAATCAGCTCATTTTTGGCTTTTGGGTCACGTTTGGTTGAATTAATGAACTATGTCTCTTTCTGGTATTCTGAATTTGCCACAGCTCTGATTAAAGCCTCTTTTTGGCTTCCCCTCCATCAATAGCGATGGAGGTCAATGTGAGTTGAAATATTTGGACTGAAAAAAAAGAAAAAAAAAAACAACACATTATTTCTTAAAGACCAAACTGAAATAATTAAGACTAGCATATATGTTTTAGACATATAAC
>JAVQJZ010038987.1:0-10189 GCA_036025355.1 Leiopotherapon unicolor | reverse complement strand
TATATTATAAATTTAGAACTAACTTTTATTTAACTTTATTTTATATACATATTTCTTTATATATTTACTTTCTCAGTTTGATCTGATCTTAATGACATGAATCAGCATTAAGATGTTATTTTAGATTCAGGTTGTTATTTTAAAATCATGTGTGTCTATAAATATGGATAAATAAAGTTTTCTGAGCTGATCAAAGGGACGTTCAGGTGTGAAAAGCCTCTTCATTGTGTCGGCTGAGCATCACTTTCTCTCTCAGTCAGGTTTATTTCTCTCTCTGATGAAGCTCTGTATGAAAAAATCTCGAGAATAAAAAGTGTGCTCGTTCCCTGAGAGGGCAATCGAGCAGGTGCCTGGTTAGTCATGATGGCTAAACATACAGTCCCGTGGGCGTCTCCTGTTTCCAGCTGAGAAGCTCGTTCACATCTGATTTCCATCAGATCCTCTGTTTGTGTTCAGAGGATCCTCCTGAAATATACAGCAAACTTAGATCTGTTGTTTCAGAGCGAAGCAGCTTCTCCAAAGAAACCTTGAAGAAGAAACAAAGAAACTACGAGAACGAAACAGAGGCCTCGAACGATCCTCGAGACTTTCACACAAACATTTCAAAACCGCTCAGACAAGAAATTACTGGTTGTGATTTTATTAGTTCATATTGAAGCATTTTAGCGTTTGAAGTATTTTTAGTTTGGTGTAGTGGTGTCCAACCTAGGGGTCGGGTCCCTTAAAAGGGTCATTGAATGAATCTGAGGGGTCGTCAGATGATCGATGGAGAGGAAAGAAGAAATTAATTTTTTATGTCTGACAGTTTTAGGGGGGAAACGTCTCTTTGGTGGAGCTAACAGCTGATCTGAAACATGACGAGGAGGCGCAGATAGTTTCTTGATCTGCAATAAATTTTAATAATAATGTTCAGAAAGGTGCTGATTTAACTTTCTGTTCACTTTGCAGGCTGCAGGTCTTGGTGCTGGTGAATTAAACTGTGTGTGTTTCTGTTATTTACCCTCCCATCGCGGGTATTTCGCCTCTCTGTAACCTGCAGCACTCAGGAAAATTGTCAGCTGCTGACATCTTGTGGCAGATTTGTGAACTGCTCCGTGAAGTCACAGCGTTTCTATGGCTACAGAAAAAGTAATGAAAAGCCTGTACCACAGTCAGCCTGGACAATTAACAGCTGGGTTAGTAATCGTCTGTGCAGAGGATACAAACAACGTTCCTCTTTAAAAACATGCAGCTTTTTAATCCTGATGTGCAGTTTTATAAGGACTCTTTAAAAATGATTTTACATGTTCATATGATGTGATGTTTGTCACATTTAGAGCTGAAACCAACATGTTTTTTTTTATTTTATTTCTTCTTATTCGTCATCGTTTTTGTTTTAATGCTGCATGTTACATTTAAAATCAATAAATCAATCAATCAATGACTGAATGATTCTCTCCTCATTTTTTTACACAGTCATAATTAAACCGTGTGCATGTTAAGCACATCCACAGGATCTTATTCACACACAGGGGCATACACACTCCCACACACACACACACACACACACACACACACAAAGAACAGTTCCTCTCGCACAATTACAACATGTGCCGTCATTCGGCCTCCTTGATGGTTGTCATGGAGATGTCATTGATAAGGTGGACAAAATAATTTTTTTCTTTCTGCTCGTAACTAAAGAAAGTCCTGTGAGGCTTTTCTTTTTTTTTTTCTTTCTCAATTAATAGGCCCCTCTTGCTGAATCAGAGCTCCTTTAATGAAAAGGCAGATCAGACGTGCTGTGCAGGGTTGCTATAGAGCTTCACCTCGTGTGCTCGCCTCTGTCAACCTTTCCAGCTCTGCCTCGCTGCAACTCTCCAGATCTGCTGCTGCGGTGATGGATTAACTGTTTCTCAGACCTGCCTGACGACAAGCCTGCATCACCCTCCATCTCTCTCTCTCTCTCTCTCATCACATACTTTGTCTGAGGAGCAAACACAGTCTGGAGAAGAAAAAAAACTGCTGCAGACACACACACACATTCATCAGGCGCCTGGTCACAGTCGCAGCTCTGCAACAGGAGAGTAAATGTCTGCAAGAGAGGACTAATCCCCCCGCTGAAGGTCGGTGAGTAGCACATCCACACAGCAGGATGCTCGTTTTTAACATTTCCTGCACTTCATTTTGTGCTCGTGTGACCTTTTCAGAGAATCTCACAGAAAACTCACACAATAAAAATTTAATGTATTGATGTAAAGCTTTGTGCTGGCTCGAGAAACCCGATTTAATGTTTTGTGTGATGCTGTTTTATCATTTCAGAGCACATTTTGTTTCTTTGAGAGTGTGTTACATAGCTCTGATGCGCACTGTGAACACACACACACACACGCGGAGCGGTGTTAGTGGGCTCTTATAGACGATGAGTGTTCAGGTGAAGTGGAGTTTTCTGTCCTCGATCTGCAAAAACTGTTGGCAGGCAGGATGGAAACAAAAGCTCTGCAGCATCTTCTGTAATCTGAAAGCGTTCAGTCTTCCTGCAGAGCAGTTTGCATTTATGCAGCAGGTTTGAAGCCATTTTTCTTTTAATGTTCAGTTTTCTTTTTGCCGAGTTTGAAATGTTTTATGCCATTTTTGTCTTCATGCAAAAAAGATGTGAGGCTGATTTTCTGTGTGACATTTAAAATACAAAACATCAGGACTGCTGGTGCTCACTGAAGTATAATTCAGAAATACATTATCCCTCCTACAACTGCTCCATCATATTTAAGGGGGAATTATTGAACATTTGATCCACTACAGTCACATTTAGTTTGCACATTAAGATTTGAATGTGGAAAGAGTAAACTAAACCCCTCAACAGCAACGTTAGAAAGCATCAGTGATTATAATTCAATACTATATTAACCTATAAGATATATTTTTTGCAGAGGCCTGAATAGTGAGTATGTTTACTTTCATACTTTAAGTAAATCTGGATAGAAAAGGATAGTTTTAAATGCTGTACAATTACATATAATACAGTCGCTATTTTTACTGATGTTAAAGATGTGAGAGGAAAAAGACCAATAGTAAGAGAGAAAACTGACAGATCTCCTCAGGATGTGGGTTCAGGTGTGTTACGGCCACGCTAACAGGTGTGTGACAGCAGTAAAGGGAACATCACTGTGGCTCTGCAGGTATTTGATCACTCATCAAGTACTGTGTTACTTTACTGAAAGTGGCGGATTACCAAAGTTAATTCAGTTCATTCATTTTTCAAACATTATCAAACTCTCTGTAGATAGATAGAAGGTATCACTAAAGGCAGATTCCTCCTCTGTGGACCATGAATGTCTGCAAGTTTTGGGCCAGTCCATCGAGTGCATGTTGAACATTTCTCTGTAAAACAGCAGCGACTTCACTGAGGAACAATAAGAAACAGGAGGAGTGTTTTAATGACTCAGTGATTGACCTGCGCAGCTCTGATGGAAAGAAAAAAAAAAGACCACAAAAAGGAACAGATGATTGAGAGCTTACCACCTCCACCTCGTCTGTTTTGTGTGTGGAGAGAGCTCGGCGGCGATGATGATGAAGATGATGATGATGCTGGTGGTGGTGATGTCACTGCTGACGGCAGCAGCAGGATGAAGCAGAAAAAAGGCAGAAAGCACGTCGCCTCTTTCTTTTCTGCACAATACAACGAAAAGGTGAAGATTATTAAACATATTGAGGGAAAAATACCGAGAGTCTGCAGCGAGTTAACAAAAGGAAAGTGTTTTTAACCAAATATTAAAGGAGCAGTTCACATTTTTCACTCTTATGCAGCAGGTTAGTTTATTCGTCATGAGAAATGCTGCACAGGCTGTGAAAGGAGATTTATCGAGTCTCAGAAAATGACCTTGAATGACTCCTGAGTTTGAATTGATGTGAAGCATCCAGAGGACTGAAAAATCAGGAAACATTAGCCGCTTCTGCAGCCATATCGCCATCCATACTGCTTCCATATTGAGCATTATCTTTAAATCAATGACATATAAAAGCTATTTAAATATGACTTAATTTAAGTATATAATCATTCAAACCCACCTGGATTTCTTGTTTTTTCTTACCTGTAGTGGTTCAACTTTGGTGCTCTCGTGTTAATATTGTTACGATTCTCACAGGCAGACAGACAAGGCAGAACCCAAACGCAGGACGCAACACATGATCAAAGTTCAGAAAAGGTTTAATAAACAAAAGGAGTCCTTAAAAAGGCAAAAATCCAAAGGGGCACATGAAAATGGCAAACTCAAAATTCACTTATCCGCAAGAACCTCACACATGGAAAAAAGACAAACGCTAGAACGAGAAACATGACGAGACGATCTGGCAACAAGACAAGGGAAGACAGACTATATATACGAGGTAACAAGGAACAGGTGGACACAATCAGGGCGGGGCAGACAATCAGGGAAACACACTATGGCAGGAAGTCAACCTGAAACATGAGGGAGAGTAGATTTCAAAATAAAGCACGACATGCCAGAACAAGGGAACCAGAAACAAGACATGAAACTTGACCAGACGAGACAGAACCAAAACATGGCCGACAAGAAAACTAAACATGACAAAACATAACGAAACCAGAAACATGACACATGCAAACTTAAACATGACAAGACATAAAACAGGACAGACATGAAAAACAGACAAGGAACAGATCATGACAAATATCCAATATTTGTGTGTGTTCATGGTGATGAAGTAACAAAAAGACAAAAAGACCATCACCAGACTTATTTTTTAACCTCTTTGTTCTCCTTTGACTACAGATTGTTGGTCAACATACAGCGATGTTTTGATTTATTATTCTGTGGAAAGTGGAGCAACACGTGCTATAAATACATGCTGACTGATGTAGGGCACTAATGATCATGTGATTGCAGTTACATGGTGCAGAATAAGAACCACACACACATAAACACACATGAAATTACATGTAAATGCATAACATACTGCTCACCTGGTGCATTTGTATATGTTTGATTAACATTACCGTCAAATTAAAACGGATTTTAATGTTATTTTATTGTCAGTATATGAGACTGAGAATTTAAAAATCTTTCCAAACGTCGCGGTGACTCACAGAGAAAAATGTTATGTTGCTGTGTGAGACATTGGTAACTGCCACCTTATCTGGTCTAATAGAAAGAAGCAAGGACAAACAGCACAAAGGCTGATAGAAAGTAGCTGCCTCTGCTGGTGTTGCAGAGGATGAGTGCATGAAAAGGAACCGTTAAATGGATCATACATGCAAGAAAAAAAAAAGACGAGAACTGTGTATGTTCTGCTTTTCCAAACACAGAATGACTACTATCAAATACAAGTGGATTTATCATGGAAAGAAATTGTATTTAGAGCTTCAGTTTGAGAGCAGAGACATTTCTAAAGAGCACTTTAACTACAATTTATGTTTGTATTTTTGTATTTAGTTGCAGTTGATTCATCCTGTGACACAATGAGACGAGCATTGAATTGAAAAGACTTTGAAATACGATAAATGTGGTTGATGCGGTGCAGAAATGAATGTGCAGCCAGGGTGTGGTACATGTGGGTGGATGAGGCAGATGTAGATTTTTCTTTCAAGAACAACTATAAACACACCGTATGATAAATAAGTAAAGGGACAAATCATAAATGGCACGCAGGATCTGGCTTCTGGGAGGATATTTCTCAGTGAAAGGCAGCTGTACTCTCAATGAAATGTGCCAAAAGTTAGTTCAGCATTCCTCTGAAAGCCCAGTGCTGTTAAATAATGTGCTAATCTACAATCACAGTCCCTGGATGAGTCTTACACACCCCCAATAAGAGGTTTAAATGTGAAGCTGGGAGGAAGGAAGAGTGTGAGAGTGCAGGTAAGTCTGCAGATCAGGCGCACACACACAACACAGGCCTCGACAGCAAACTATTAACATCAGTCTGCTTCCATTTTCATTCGACTTGTGCAACCAAAAGGCCTTTTTTCTAAAGCCACCGTGCATCTGATAGTGGAGACATCAATATTACTAGTGACTGGGGAGGGGTGGGGGGGGCGCAAACATCCTCAGCTACTTCGTCCTTGCAATCTAATCACAGCCTTTCCTTTCTTATATAATTTGTCTTGATTATTTGCGTCGTCATCATCATAGTTTTTGTTGTTTTCTTTGTTAGTTCATTACAATGACTGTGGCCCCCTATCAAGAACTGACCCCAAAACAGAAATCTGCCCATCAGCTCCCCCAGGTAGCTCCAATAAACATGATGGAAACAGGAGAAAGGAAAATAAAGGGAGAAAAAAGAGAACTGGAATAAAATGAGAAATGATAGAAAGGAATAAAAGGGGTGTGACCTGACGATGCACCTGTGTGTTTCATAAACTTGAATCAAAAGTCAGTTTTGCACAAATGTTCTTCTTCAGTGTGATTCTCTAAAAGTGTTTTATTATTTTCCACAGAAACCTGTTTCATCTGTGAAGCTGCCGGCTGGGCCTGAGAGCGATGGAGGGGGAGGGCTGTAACCCCGGGGCAGCTCTGGATTCAGGAAACCCTTTGCTGCGAGCGGTGTTCCTCCGTCGCCTCCGGCTGACCCGGCTGCTCCTGGAGGGGGGCGCTTACATTAACGAGAGCGACGGCCAAGGCCAGACGCCGCTGATGGTGGCCTGCAGGACCCAGCACAGCGACGCTCAGAGCGCCAGCCGGGTCAAGCTGGTCCAGTTCCTTCTGGAGAAAGGAGCAGACCCAAACATCCAGGACAAGGAGGGCCGGTCCGCGCTGATGCACGCCTGCCGGGAGCAGGCCGGCCCTGACGTGGTGTCCCAGCTGCTGGCCGGCGGGGCGGACATGAGCCTGGAGGATCAGACCGGCACGTCGGCGCTGGTTTATGCAGTTATGGCGGGAGACCTGAAGGTCCTGAAGCTGCTGCTCGACACGTGTAAGGCCAAAGGGAAGGAGGTGATCATCATAACGACGGACAAATTCCCATGTGGGAAACTGCAAGCCAAGCAGTACCTCAGCATGCCTCCACTTCCTGATGAGCAGACAGACAAAACCACATCAGCAGCTCCGGCGTCTCCCTCTGAAATCCAGCTCATCACCTCCCCACAGTGCACCTCCTCTTCTTTATACCCCCCGAAGCCTGTTTTCTCCTTTAAAGAGGCGCAGTCCTGCGGTGTGAGCTCACATCCGTGTTCCCCGTCACGATTTCAAAGGCTCGGCCTCGCGGCGCCGTACGGCCTGCAGCAGCCCCTCCTGAGGTTGAACTCGGAGCCGTGGCTGAAGATCCCGACGTCTCTGCTGAGCCAGCAGCCTCACGCGGCCTCGTCTTCAGGAAACGGCAAAGAAATCAACAAAACCGAAGACTTCTCTCTGCAGATTCCCAAAGTGACTGAGGAGAACACGAATTCAGCGCCTGACAGCTTCAAATGTTACGAAGACAGATTTGCAAGAAGAGCTGAAGGAGATGGAAAGAACGAATGTGCCAAACAGGAAGGACAGAAGATGTCGTTACCGGGTCTCCTGTCATCACACTCCGCCTCCCATCCAAACCTCCACTCGGTAAACCTCGGCACAGATTCGGTCACCTCCTCTTCCTCCTTTTCTGGTGGCAAAAATATCAGCACCCCACTTCACAGCATGGCCTCGTCGAGCCTTCACAGCATCATACAGAGGCGAAAGCTCGGGGCCGACATCTACAGCTCTGACCCGCAGCTGGCTGTGGACGTCCACAATCTCCATGAGGAGTCCCAGCAGAGAGCAAAAGACCTCACAGAGGGGAAGCGGCTGGCCCCCCTACGGTGCTCCAGCACTCTGGGCTCCAGGGAGTCGGTGCTGACTTCAGGCCCGAGCAGGAGGGTGCTGTCTGGGTTTGAGCGCCGAGGGTCCGGAGCCTTTTTGTTGGACCACAACTCGAAGGCCAGGCCGAGATCTCTGCCGCCGCTGACCCTCAACTCCGCCAACAACCCCGCTCTTAACGTTTACAGCCTCGGCTCCGGTGCAGGAGGCGGTTTCTCCGAGAAAAGCTTCCTTCCCTCGGCTCCTCCCGGACACCCCAAAGAGCTGACGAGGAGGATGCTGCTGAGGAGACACTCGATGCAGACCGAACAGTTCAAAACCACCGCCTGAATCATCCGGGAGAAAAAATGTCATCGATGTGTTTTAATGTGAAACGTTTCGTCGCGTGATTAAAGAGTCTGTGCAGTGAAATTCAATCAGGGGAAACCAAAGAGGATAAACAAGAAAAACGAAATATCCCAGTCGATGTAAAGTGCAGGAACCTTCCTCTGCTTCAGTGTGCTGTGTTGTCACCGTGCACGTCGCTTCAGTGTGCAGCTTTCATGTAAAACGACGCGTTAATTTGGTCACTTGGATGAAGCAACGTCTGACATTAACCAGTTTACACATCCAGCACACTTGAAGCAGCATCAGAACTCATTTAAAATGCTGTTTTTGGTCACTTATAAATTCACATATTTTTTGCTCTTTGGTCTCCTGAAGAAAATATTTCTCTTTAGCTGCTAAATGCTCCAACATATTCACCAGGTAGCTGCTATGTGTCTTAGTTTACTGTTTGCTGCGGGGCAGATACATTTATCAAAACCATTTTTCCACATAAGAGCAGAATTTGCAGGTGAAAATGTAAGAGTTTGTCCCTTCATTATATATATTTCACTTTACACTGTGATTTCATTTCTTATGTACATTTCTTTAAGGCTGTATTCATGTTTTGGCCACTTGGGGGCAGCAGAGCAAGTTGAGTACACAACAATGACGTTAGTGATCAGCTTAAGTCTTTATTGCCAACATGTTAAGACAAGCAAACAATTGCCTATTTACACATTGTACATTTGCACATATGGACCTACATTCTCACTTATTTTGAGATATTTGTGGTCAGAAAAGTACATGTAGTTTTTCAGAATTTTTATTTATGGAAAATGGGCTTGATGACAGTGAAACTTTAAAACAAAAACAATGAGCTAAAAGAGGCTGCACAGACTTAAAGGGAACAGCACAGTATGGCTGATAACGAATGTGGATTTGTCTCCTTTCACGCTATCTACTGTCATGTGACCCATTGTTGATATAAAAAAAAAACTTCAGTGCAGCTTTAAAGTCACAATATGCAGAATTAGCGCCCCCATGTGGTGTCATCAGAAAACCACATCAACAGTTTATTTTTCTACAAAAATACGTCATCCAGATTCTACACATTGTGGCTTTAAATCAAGAAGATTTGAGTGTTTTGCCCCAAATATGCCTGTGAAAAGCCATAACGCTCACTGTGTAAGAACAGCAAGAAAACTGTTTAATAATGAGGAATTTATTATAATAAAAAGGTTTCACAAATCATTGTAAAAGTACCTCTATGCATTAAACCTGCATAACGAGTTCAAAGTGTCTCGTTTGTTCTGCCATCCATTAAGAAACACACAAACTTTCTTCAACAAACTGCTAAAAACATTACAAACATCAGTGTTTCCCACATATTTACAAGTTTAAACTGCTGATAAAAATAAGAAATAAAAAGACAGTTAAAAAAACTCACATTGAGTCATTGAAGAAAGAGCTATTAAAACGGGATTAAGCATCAATTATTATTCACTCCACAGTCTAGTGTGTTAACTGTATCACTGCAGGTCACATTAGGTCAAATAAACACAGGAAGAGTATCCACGGCAGACAAACGTGATTCAACCTGTGGCTTAATACAAAACTGAAGATTTGTTTCTTGTGCCTCCAAAGTACAAACAACCTTTGCAAAGCTTCACGGCTCAGACGAACGTCTACGTAGCTTCGACCCCACAAACGGCATCAAACCACATTTAGTCCGTCTGTCGCGTCTCGGACGGGCGTCACATCCTTGAAGAGTCGAAATCACTGACCCTCTTCTTGATGTGGTTCAGTTTGGCCTTCAGATATTTACACCGGCGCCGCTTCATCTGATAATCTGCCGACTGCAGAGACCATGTGGGGTTATTAGCAAAACAATAAGACGCCATAATAATCTGAATCCAACAGCCTGGAAGTTTTTGTGACTGTCTCACGTACCTTTTTCATGTTCTTTATCCTGTTGTACTCATCCAGAGCATCCTGAAAGAAAGCATCAACTATTTTAAATGAAATCACCAAAATATCTTTATTTTCATGGAAACGGGCTTTAATTTATCACTTAAAAGCTCTTGGCCACTAGGGGGCAGCAAAATAGACTGAAAACA
>JAVQJZ010038963.1:0-18631 GCA_036025355.1 Leiopotherapon unicolor | reverse complement strand
TAAACTTATCTCTTTACTTGAGGCATTTGAGTCAATTAAATGTAACCATAAAAAAGTTTCCATAAATCAATATTGAATTGAAAATATGAGATTTCACAGATATGTTGTGACTTTAAATTATGGACAAAACAGATTTCTCTTGATGCAAGCTGGTTGGGAACAACATTTCTTTAGGGGACAGGGTTGACCTGCTGTGATGAATCTTTACAGAGCAGTGTAACCTCTGAGATGGAGCGTCTCCCACCAGGCGCCTTGTGCGACAGACCCCTCATCTCCTATCACACTCCTCTAACATCGCTCCGGTCTCCCTCCAGCCCGACGACTCCAGTGCTGACCTCCTCCATGAGGGTGGCAGCCCAGGCTCGGCCCCTGTGCTGCCCCACAGCATTAAACATTGATGGAGCTGTAAGGGAAGGCTGGAGCCTGTCTCCTGCTGTGGTCTGGCCTTTGCCTATAGCAAGTCTCTTCTCTGGCTGCAACTTGTCTCCTTTCAATTTCTTTTCCTCGTTTTGCGATTTATCTCTTTGCTACTGCTGTGGTTATTTGAATGTGGTTGAATAAAGCTGTCTGCAGCAAGCGCTGCTCAGTGTAAGGAGACAAATCTCGAGAAATGAGAGTGATAAGTGTCTGCTGCTGCCTGTGGCCAGTTGTGCAGCAGTGAGACATGACTTCCTGGAAATGACTCTGTGTGTGTATTTGATTCCTGTATTTGCATTTCAGTCTATGTGTGGTGCATTTATGTTATGCATTATGACTCCTACCACTTCCTTTCATATAGTCTTGTTCTGTGGTGGGAGAGACATAAGACGACAGTAGTTTCCTTCCGCTATCAGTGTGTGCGTGTGTGTGTGTATATGTGTAAATGTGTTCCAGTACTGCTGCATAACATCGCAGTATGATCTTACCACCTTGCTCTCACCTCTCAAAATGCAAAGAAATGTTTCGGATTAATTAACACACAACGGCCTTCATACAATTAATTTTGTTGCTCAGAAATAGAATCAAACCAAGTGTGCATGCAGTACCACATCAGAGTATTAATAATAATGTTTTTAATTTGTTCAGTGGGTGCCACAAGAAATCCACATGGCCAGTGGGAGAGCAAGTACAAACAGTGTTACAGATCCAAGAGGGCTTTAGTTGCCTCTACCTTATCTCACCCATCCTTACCCTGCATAGCCTTGACCTGAGAGATCTGCCCCACAACCAACAAGTGGTGGAGTTCATCAGCATACCAGACCTGATACTGAGTCCCGTTAAGACTGTAAATGTATTTATAGAGTGCAATGTGAGCTGGTTACGGGTATCAGAGTGTGAGAGAATGAGAAGATGTAATCTGGCATTTGTGAGAATCAATGTCTGGTGAGAAAGCACATGTGTTTTCGTGTGTGAGTGTGTGTTTGTGTGAGTGGATCTGTGGATGTTTGTACATGTGCCGGAGCAGGCTTGTGTTTGTCGGGATTGTGTCTGATCACGTGGCCATAGGGCACAGAGGGTTTACAGACGATGCTTGTGTTTTGTGCGGGCAGACTGGTTTGTTGGGTCCTGAGAAAGTCAACTGGCAGATCCACACCGACCCCTCTGCCAGTAACCTGCCATACAGCCCTCAGGCAAACTTCCATGCATCACAAGCGAGTACAGTAGGGCTATTCTCTCTGCTCTGAATTACACAAAGTGGAGATATGATCCAGCCTGCGAGCCTCTCTGTAACAAAAGAGCTACACACTTTAGAAAACAAGATGATAATGCCACTGTGCAAATACAAAAGGAGATAAAAACCTTATGATTGTAATAAAATTTCCCTCAATTGATGTTTCTGATTTCTCCACCTGGAACAATCAGATGCGATAAAATCATCCGAATTGCCAAAACTAAGCTTCAAGAATTCTCATTAATTTGTGGAGCTCAGACCAGTTGTCTGCTTCAAGGAAAGAGAATCACATGAGAATAATCCTAAGTGAAATAATCACAGCTCTGAGCAACAGCAAACGGGGATGAATAAATAAGGCTGACTAAATAAATGATCAGTGATTGTTTGGCTCTAAGTGCTGTTGCTGGAGCTCAGCATCCTGATTTAGTCGAAGCCTTCAGCCATCCCTCAGCGGAGCTATGGTCCTAGCGGAAGAGAAACGGCTAAAAAGCCCCATTCTTCTTCATACCTTCAATATTCAATGAGAGCGCTAATTGCACCGCGCTGAAAGAAAGAAAAAAGGGAGGGAGGCGGAGTGGGGAGGTGGGAGGGATCTACTGGCTAATGGTCCGTAGGGGGAAAATGAAGGCGAGGGAAAAAAAGGGGGATTTAAAAAGTTAGACATATCCTCAGGAGGTTCCTTCCTCTGTTCGTTTTCTTTTTTTTTTTTTACCTGTGCGTCTCTTAGCTATAATGCTAATGCTCATTAGCCAGTCTGTGTGATATCCGCCGAACCACGGCTACTGTTAGCGACCGTCTCCGGGAGCGCTGTGGCGTAGTGAGTGCATCCACTGGTTATGCACACGCTTCTCTGTTGTCAGCCAGAATCCAACTCTGTTTTTTTTCTTTTCTTTTTTTTTTTTTTTTTCCTTTTTTGTTTTACTGCAGAAGTTAGTTGGAAAGATATCTTGGAATATATTCGCTCAAGGTGCACCCATTTGTGAAGAAGAATTGGGGGATGCATATGCATTAAAAAGTCTTTGTGTGTATAAAATGCCAGCGCAGCACTTTAGCTTTCCTTCATCCTTCCACCCCCGTTTCTCCCTTTAATCTTTGGCGGCGTTATAATACAATAAGTCCCTATAATCATTGGATCTCTTTCTCTCGACTTACCTGGGATAAATGAATGGGTTTAAAGGGGAGTCGTAGAGGAAAAGGGGGGAAACAAAATAATGCAAACTTTAAATGAATCATCGTAAAGTAGACAATAGTAAAATATCACTATGTTTAATGAGTTTTACAACTGGATGTGCTACTTATGACCACAAGGGGCAGCATGTATAGGACGGCTGTCTCAGGTACCAGGCTGCAGCGTGTCCTTCTCCCCTACAGTCAGCCCCTTTCACTGTCCCCTGGTATACTGCAAATGAAATACTGCTGATGGGAAGTTTTTCACATAAATCATGCCATCCACCAAACAAAGCAATAAAGATGTTTGTTTGCATTATTGAAGGGAAAGTATTGCCTTGGGTCAGCTTTAAGCAGTGATGTGTGCGTGCATGCATGCATTCTTAAAAATACATGTTTGCTTGGGTGTGCGCCTGCCAAATAGTTTTTTCCTGGAGAAAAAAGTAATTTGCTTAAGAAAAGCACATTTTCACTTTCTGTTTTTTTCCACACTGAAGTCAGTTATTGTATTTCTGATTGCTCAGCCAATCAGAAATCAGCTGCATGTCCGTGTAAGTGTGAAAGTGGTGGCAGTGTTGGTGGTGATGGGAGGGGGGACAAATTGGATACATGCACATAATGGAAATGTACTGTCTGCATGTCTGTGCTTGTGCATACAAGTTTGTGCTCTTTTATGTTCCAGTTTTGTCTTTGGGGATCATTTACAATTTTATAACAGCCCATTTGGTGCTATTTATATTGATCACACAGGCTGCCAAGCTCAGGCTCAGAATACAGGCTTTTCCTGAATTGCACTCTTTCTCTCTCTTCATCTGCCTCCCTTACCACAGCTTGACTTCTTTTATGTTTTTTGCACTGATACAGAATCCCTTTCAAGATCTTTTTCTCACTGCCATTTGTCTTCACGTTGCCTTAAAAGGTGAAACGATAGTACTGAAAGATTGTGTGTGTCTGTGTGTGTATATATATATTTTCAGTTATATATGTCATGCAGTAATGGGTGTGCAAGCTCATCAAACAGACTACTACAGTGTCCTATGCTGTGTTATGAGTGCACAGACATCCCGACACAGTGAATCTGTGCTCTGTTTAATTACGCACACGCTTGTCTCGAAAAAAAACACCAAAAAAACAAATGCGATTCCCACTATAGATAGCATATACATGCTAATCACTAACCCTCACATGACCCTCTGGCTCGTGTGGGTGCTGAGTGTGTCTGTCTCTCAGTGAGTCACAAAGATACCCAGATAAATACACAAAAGAGAAAAATGTGGTTGTTTTGGAAAATTCATTACTATGTTTGAATGAATGAATCTCTTAGATGATGAAATGTTTTTTTTTCTGCAAGCAACCTCTGGCACAAATTTCTAAATGCATATTTGATAACCTGGCAAGAGTTGCGACACACACAGTACCTGTGTAAGATCATGTCCGCCTGCTTGCTAATTAGAGAGCAACCCAACCCAGGTCTCCATCAATATGATCCTCCTCTCAGCTGGTCAGTCAACAGCATTCCAGCTTAAGCCTGAACCTGGTACACTCATTAAAACCAAACCCAAGTATTCGGTCTGCGGTTGCGAGGCTTGCGTGCGATTCATCACTGCATGTGTTTGCGTGTGTGAGTCTGTCTGTGTGCGTGTGTGTGCGTGTTTGTGATGAAAGTGTATAGGCCTGTCCCCAGTTGTGCTGTAACTTAACCTGGTCCATGGGAGTCTGTTCTGGGCTCTTGGCTCTACTCTTGTGGCCTTCAAGCATTCAGCACTTCATCTGAGGAGGAGTTTGTGAGGGGTTTTCGAGTGCTTCGGATGGTCAACATGCCCCTTTCTTACTGAGGTAGTTCCCTAAGAAGATTTCTCCAGTCCCCCTTCTGTCTCAAAAAATCAAAATCAGTTTAAAAGAAAATGGGAGTCAGTGCAAGCAGAGGGTGAGCATTAGAGGACTCAAACTGGAAGACACTTACGAAGGACATTACCCTTTTGTTGTCTGCCTACTTTCAAAACTTTTTATGATCCTGTTTACTCTGCCTCCTCATCCTTCCCACTCCTCCCTCCCTCTCTGTTGCAGAAAATGACTTAATAGTAAATGGCTTTCTAGAGCGGTACTGCAGAGTGAGGGGGTGAGAAACTACCTGCTTTTGTTATCTTAACGCCCAGCGGCATGCACGAGACAACCATCAAACATCCAGCTCCTCACTTGACATGCCTCTACTGATGTGGAGGGAGCTGGCAGTGACATGGTTGGTGGAGTGAGAGTACGCTGCATCCTGGGCCTGGCAGCTTTATGAGCCCAGGGGGACCCTAAAGACACAGGCTTCCAGGCTCTGGGCTGCTCCCTGGGTTAGGGTTAGAAAAGCATGGGGGGGGGACAGGGACAGGATGCCTGCTCGGTCAGAGTTCATTCGTATCTGAGCTGTGCCTTCCCCTTCGCAGCAACACGAGTGAAAGTGGGTTACTTCGATAAACAGTGAAAATTAGCTGCCACAATTCAGTGCAAACATGGTGGCATGTGCAGACACCAGCGCTCGCATGAGCAGATGATTTCCTGCTTTTCACATACCTGTGGCGTGCTGCTGACAGACGGATGGGTCAGTGTTTGTTTTAGCAGCCAGGTCTTTAGATGACAGGAGGAAACTCTGGGAGAGCTGTATCAGTGTTTGGACAGATACTACTGGCCCTGAAAGACACACACTATCCTCAGGCCTTCAGGACACTGCTCACAGGGCAAGACAAAGGTAAAAAAAACATCTGTAAAAATATTGGATGTTGTGCTTAAATGCACTAGAGTCAATTAGTAATGCCAAATAATTTGGGAATATGTACCCTGCTTTATGTACCGGATGGGGAGTTTTACTATGTCAGGACCATTTCAGTTAGTGTGAGTAACAAAATTAAACTGCAATTTCCACAGCTTATTAAGACTCATTGAATGGACTGGTGCTAAACCCTGCCCATTGCATCGCTAACAAATAGCATTAGGCAGAGGACTCTTTTTAACACAGCCAATGATTTTTTTTACTGTGTGTGTTTGCCCTTGTTTTCTGTGCTTTCATTGTGTCTGGAGGTGGCCCACTTGGCAGGAAGTTTAACAGTGTTTTATGGAGTAATCCTCATTGTCCCAACCTCCTCGTGGTGAGGAGTTAATGGGACCAGGTTGAGGAGGAGACAGAAACGACACGAGGGGAGCGCAGACAGGTTTCGACACAATGGGAACACACACGCAGGCCTGCACGGGCATCTGTTTCTACTGAGATCCCACTGATGGAGAGCAGAGGCTTCACCATCTGCAACTGAAAGGCACGGGGATGTGCGCTCACACACCCACGCAGGTACACCGAGACACACACACCATTAGATGCACCAGATATACAAAGACACATAGTTTAACTGAAGATTAAAACTGACAAAACAAGAGGAATGGGCGCTGAAAGACATTTGGTTTGAGGCACATCTTGCAGCACTGTTAATCTAAAAGCAAGTGCGCCGAGTATTTCTGTTGTCATGACTAAATGCAACTGGCCGAGCGACACGGTGGAGGAGATATGAGTCAATGCCAGCCACAATGGTGCAATCGCACGCTGTTTTTCGAGGCGTGTGAGCGAGCGTTCCCTTTACAACCTCTGACAGTAAAACGTGAATCATCAGTTGTTTCATCATCATCGCACTCTCCCTCCCTTAGGAGCATAGCATGGGGGTTGTGACCGCTCCAGCCTTGTTTTCTAGTAATGCGTGAGCCAACCAAGATACGCGCTTTATCCTCATTTCTCTCCGCTTTCTCAAACCCCCTCCACCCCCACCTTTATCTGTCTCTGTCATGCTCCTCACGCTCCCTGCTCACCGTGGTTGGGAGAAAGAAGTGATGTAGCTTCATTATGAAGTCTACTTACAAGTAAATGAGTCCTTTTTTTATCATTACAATTTTGTTTCAGAGTCCCTGAAATTTTCAGTTTTGACTTAGTGGACTTTTCCACAGATTACTTTTTTCACAGATTCTGATCAGGTCTCCTCTGAAAAACACAATAGCATCTAAGAAGAAGGCCCCCTCAAACAGCATTCGTGCTGGACACGTTCATTAATTACATTACCATGTGAAGCGGTAACGGGTGAGTCTTGATATTACGTTTAACAAGAAGCAACCACGGCTCCTCTGACAGCTCTTGAGGCCGAGGAGCGGGGGGTTCCAAAGAAGACCTGTGGTAAAGGTGGTCACACTGAGGTTCACAGATGTGTGCGAGCGCTGCGATCACGTCGTTGTATGTGTGCTGGCGCGCACCTGCAGGCACCAAACCTACATCCGTGGGGGGCCAAGAAAAGGGAGAGAGAAAAAGAGGTAGGCAGTGAAGTTTCTGTTGCCACAGATACTGTATCATTTCTCACCACCTGAAAAGTCACCGGAATGTGAGACTGCAGCGACTGCTGCTGCTGTGCAAACGAAAATACTAACAGACTCCGAACATCTAAAATGCCCGCTGACATGTTCCGCTGAGCGAGCTTACATAATGAATGTTGGTTTTCAGCAAACTGTCTTGACAATGAATTAACTGGATTTATAGCGATAGTACATAGTGACCCAGGCTTTCTGCTGTTAGAGACGAAACACGAATGCATCCAGTTATGTAGGTGTGCTGCTGCTGTTGTCGTGCGCACTTGTGTTATGGGAAGGTGTTTTATTTATAGTTATATTGTTTGACATTTCTAAAAATGTATTATTTGTGAAACGGGTGTATTGAATTGCATCTGAGGTGCTGTTTTCAGACCCCTAAACAAATGTTGATACATGAGAATTAGGATGGAGTGCGGTACTGCACATCGCAGGCTGTTTTGGCACCGTCTCCACCAACGCTGTCATGACGCACACAAACAGAAACAGCCACTCCTCCTGCTTTGTGCGCAAATGAAAATAAAGCATCCTCTTCATTTTAGCATGGAGCAAAGTTAGGTCAGCCTTTGTAATGTGTGTGTGCAAGATTAGGTGGTGCACAAGTGTGTGTAAATAAAAGCAGAGGTGAGGAGAAAACAATCGATAGAGTGAAGACTGGCCAAGTGGCTGCGAAATAAAACATAAACTAAACATAAAAAAAGAATAGCCACCACTTTTATTACTGAAATAAAGTATGGCCACAGGCTCTGCTGTTTTTTTAATCCTCGGATTACAGCAGATGGTCAGTATTGACTTGCAGTCTCTGCTGGTGGACTTGATCTGTCACAGGTTGCAGGAAAAAAAGGAAATCTGTGATCACCTTTAGGGCTGTATTTTTATCTTGTTTTTATTTAAAGAAGTATTTGGATTACTTACTCACTCCAAGTCTAGAATATACCGAATGTCTAATTTCTTGTCTTACAGTTGAGTTTGTTTTCCTCGGTAACGTGATTGTCTGATATGAGCTGCACCTTCCCAGCATTGCGGAAAGAATGGTATCTATTTCTGTTCCTTCCTGCCATGGCTTATAGCAGGCATCCATATCTTACCATAACCCCATCGTCGCTCTCTCTAGACCCATATCTCTGTCAGCCTCACAGTGAAATGCTGCTTCCTGTTTGGTTTGTCCAACCAGAGCCGTCTCTCTCTCTCTCTCTCTCTCTCTCTCTCTCTCTCTTTCTAACACACTGGCTGCACTAATGTTCCTATGTAAACTTTGACCCTACTTAACTGAAACCACTGCTATCACCATGGTTCGCCCCGAGTCACAGGAAGTCATGCTCTGAACTCATGGCCTGAGAGATGGTTACAAAAGCAGGTAAGAAGTGCGAGAGCAGGAACACATACTGTCACTTTGTAAACACTGTCAATGAGGGAGGCTTGCACACTTCAGTAAAAATAAAGACGGAACAATAACAAGTTCTGATATTAGAGGACAGATTGATGTTTCACTGGGCTATATATAATTTATGCTGGGCAGTATGGGTTCGCATGCGTTGCACTGCAGCCCCATTTAGATTAAACAAACAGCTTAAGGTTTCGATCGCCTGTGGAGTCTATCTGCAGTGTAACCATTATCTTTCATTCACCCTTTCAGAGATGTTTTCTATTTGACTGTCTCCTCCATCCTCCTCCATTTCTGGTTTACTCTAAACCGCCGATCTACTCCCACACGGAGCGCTGCAGCCCGGAAGGGTGAGACGACAAGTAAAACATTTAAAAAGACAGGCCTCCTTTGGCTTAGTTACAGCGGCAGTCACACGCAGCTAGTAGGCGCTAAGACTCACGCTGAGCATGAGCACAGAAGACGTGAGCTCCGGTAAAGCTCCGTCTCCCGAGTTGACGATGCTGCGTGTCAGCTCTGCCACTGCGGAAACAAAGCTGAACGAACTGACAAAATATCTGTTGGGAATCTTTGATGAGTGAGTAATGTCGAAGAAAGAAAAGAGGAGAAGGAGGAGGAGCGGCGGGAACTTGCATGTGTGCATCTCTGTGGGAGTGGGAGCATGAGGGAGAGTGGTTGAGATATGAAGGGAAAAAAAGAAGATGAAGAGACTGAAGATATGAAGGAGGGACAGACAGCGCAGCAGACCACTGAGTGTCTAAGAAAGTGAGCGGAGCACCGTCTCCATCAGCCTTAATAGAAACACGCACCGGCCCATTATGGAGAGGTGTTTGAGAATAAATCATCTAACGGGCCCCTTTTCAAAGCATTACCCTGTCAAACCTAATCTAACCTACCTCTGTCTGCTCCCCCCCCCCCATCCCACACCGCAACCCCCTCCCCCACCCGCACCCCTCCTCCCTCCCTTAGTGAGCAAAGCCGTTTGCCGCCTCAGGCAAGGGCTGGGAACATAAGAGCAAAGTCACAGCAGAGCCGTAGATTTTTCGAGTCACCACCAGTGTTTCCTCTCAGACTGCGTGCTTCACAGGAACAGGCCCACAATGAACCGAGCGCTCGGGGTTAACTCCATCAATGTGTTTGCTCACCCATCCCAATATTTAGGCCTCAAAAAACCTCCTCCCCAGTACACTGTGAACGCGTAATTTGTAAATGAATTTGTATTCAAGTTTGTCCAGCGTTTTAGGACTAAATTGTCGGAGCCTTTGGAGGACAAAAGAAAAAAAAAGTTAATAGTCTTTGATGTGACCACTGCTGCAGTGAACATGGATGAGAACTGCCTTCCTTATGTCTCCTCTGTGTCTGTCACACATTGTGGTTTTCACCACAAGACACATCCCCTATCCTTCTGGGAACCATAAGGCCAAGCTCTGTGACAGCACGGCAAAGCAACAAATAGACGAGCACAGAAATTCTGACCGCGAGAAAGAAGTTTAGAGAAGCCTGCAGTCCGACTGTATCTTTAATGCCGCTTGAGGAGGGATTACTTGTCTCTGCATGCACAGAAGCTGGTCTTTTGAAATTTCTGATGTTCACAATGTGCAGTTTGAGTCATAGCAGGCTTTTTTCATTTCAATTCTGTTAAGTTTGAGAAGTGTAAATTGGTATTTTTATTTTTACTTTTTACCCAAATGTTCAGAATTAGCATCGTAACGACTTGGCAGGGTTTCCGATACATGAGAACTGCTTCGCACAGGTTTGCACTTCCGTTCTCACTTAAGGACAAGCCCCATTGATCGGTTGGATATGGGGCAATAAGCCTTGTGTGTTTTTCCATGGCTCCCTCCAGTGCTGAAGCAGGCTGATGCTCCGGGCTGCTACGTGTGAGACGGCTCAGGCCCGCTGACTGACAGGCCTGGATAAGGGATAGTGTGTCTGCCCTCAGTGCCAGCACAGCTAGAAGTGATAAACACTGGCAACCTGATCCAGAGACAAGAGACGCCTCTGCCTCCGACAGAGTTCAAACTTAATGCACTTCTATTCTTCTTCGCCAAGTCCAGATTTGCTTGGCTCAACCCTGCTGAGCCCGACAGGGCCCGGCCAGGTGGAGGTCAGCGGAGGCTATTCCAGCAGTTTTGTAACCACTTCTGATTGGCTCCTCTGTTTGCCAGTCTATCTTGTCCCCGCTCTGTCAGACCATCATAATTTCAATCTGTCTGCTGCCTGTGCTTTATAGCTGGGCCTTTCAGTCTCCATTATTCCAAAAGCTTCTCCTATTCAATATTCCTATTGCACCAACAGGACCTGAGCATTTTCTCTGGTCTGGAATATTTATGGAAAGTTTATTTTATCTGTTTTTTATTGCTACTCTTGTGCAAATAGGCCCCCATAGAGTCCCTGGTCCCTGCCCTTGCAGTAATGGCAATGTAAACATGGGAAAGTAATTTGAATTCTAACAAAGTGGAGATTAGCTGGTGACAGTTTGTGGCATGGGCGATTATTTCTAAAATAATCCTGTTTTGATATGCATCTGCGTCCCAGCAGGAATTTTCAATTTGTTTTCCCATTGCCGCATGTAAACAAGCTCTAGTGTCTCCTTATCATGGCGTCGCACGGACAAGGAGAGAGCGTACGCCTGCCCCCCCTTGTTCCCCCTCCCTCCTTCCTTCTTCCATCTCCCCGCACAACCTGTCTCCTCCATCCTGCATCTGGTTAGAGTCGCAGAGCAGCCGCGCTTGTCTGGGTTTCAACAAGTCTCTTTATCGAGAGCAGGTAGGGGGTTTTATGTGTGTACCTGCAAGTCATTTGCAAACATGAAGTCCTCAAAACGCACCCCTGAATATGTTCTGCTTGAGGGGTTCTGCCCATTCCCCGTCTGAATAGGCAAATATGCAGCATGGCAAAATGGCCCCCTGTCTGCCAAAGGAGCCATCCTACCCACAGGCCTGGGGCATGTGATAAATGTTTATACTTTTGATTGTCAACTAGGAGTTATGGAAAGAATTGACTATTTATTGGAATTACTTGCATAAAAAAATCCAGTTTAATTTAAAGTTACAAACTTATATTACCAAAAAATGCAGCATTATAAAAAAGTATTGTCGCAGGTGTGATTTGGCACTGTTGGAGGTGTTAACTAGTGAGCAGTTATTCATTCATTTCACAAGGTGGCCATAGAGGAAGTACAGACACAGACAGTCCTGAGCGGCGAGATATTAGCTGTGTACTTACCTGTCTTTCATGTGCATAGAAAGCCAGGGGGCTATTTATCTCTTGCTGATTGATTGCTCCTGCCTGAAGCTAATCAGCATGTAGCTTGTTGTGTCTTAATGTTTATGGGGATTATGGGAAGATAAACATGGTAATCCCCAATGTTGTGCAGGACTTCCAATTATCACCCTGCTTCACCAAAAATAAGGTCACCATAGATTTAACCTATTAATGCAATATAAGCTGGGCAACATCCCTCAGCTGTTAATTTCACCAAAGTTAAACATGACTCGGGACCTGGATCCGAACCCGCAGGAACCTGGCAGGGAGTCAAAGGTGACTCATCTCCGCTATAGTAGGTTGTGACTGGAGCTGACCAGCTAGGTTAGGCTGTGGTCACCGCCGTGACTGAGGCAGGCTTCCTTACAGATAGAGATAACAGGCAGAGGTGAATGTCTAGTCCATGCTGACAGTCTGGATCGATTAGGGATGGATCACTTACACGCAGCGATCGTTACAACCCCACCCCAGTGCTCAGGTGGAGCCATGGAGTGACTCACAGCAGCAGCACAGAGAGGTGATGCTCCTGACTGAATTGTGCCCTTGCCCAGACGCAAGCTAAGAGAATTTTTTATTGTGTGCGGCTTTTTGGCCCAGTTGGCATTTGGGACGGTTTATGCAACACTACATTTAAGAGTTATGTACAAAACTTTTGACAAAAGTATCTGCCAATCTATGATTGACAAAAACCGCATGATTGATTAACCTCCTCTTTCCACGCCATTAAGGGTGTGTGAGAAAAGAGGATGCAGAGTGGCCTGGCTCTCACTGCTAGTCACCTCCATATCCTCCCCTCATTAATCTACTCTAATACATTCACTGCAAGAGCTGCTTTCCCAGGGAAGAGCAAGCAGGCCTTAAATTACAATACAGAGGAGTGGAATCATTACTACCTTTAATGTTCCCAATCTAATTGAGGCATTAATTTAAGTAGAGTCTCCAGCGAGGATTATTCATAACTGCTTTTTAATTTAGAAGGGTGATCAGGAGAAATATTCCCCAGATCAGAGGCAAAGTTCCTCCTCTGGTTTCCCCTTTCACTGCTTTTTCAAAGCCCCTTGACATTCACAGGCTGAAGCAGGAGGATACACACAGCAGGAGGAGAGTCATCCCTGCTTCTTTTAACAATAAACACAAACTCTACAGTGCAGCCCCTTTGGTGTGTTTCCTTTTCATTTAATGCTAAAGAGGATGCGCCTCTGCACAATGTGCGTTCTGCACACCAAGATGAATTAAACACAAGGTTGACAACGGACAAAAATCTATTATGTCCTAGCAAATGATATTTTACCAAGGGCCCCAGAATCAAGCAGTAGCTTATGTTGAACTCTTCTCGACTGTCATCTTTTGTGAATTAGTTTGTGCTATTTGAAATAAATATTTTTGTTTTTTACATATTTTCCCCATAAATGTAAAAAATAAAGGGATTTTGACACATGGCCCCTCTGCTGAACAATCAATCAAATGCTTGATAATAATGCAGGGCTCAAAAAGGCACAGTACAGGCATACTGGCCAACTTTCCCCCAAAACAGAAATGCTTCTGATGATTAACTGACCATTTATGCAAACAGCATTTTTTTACTGAGAGAAGTAATCCCCAATGTATTACACACCTGACTAATACCACAGAGGATTCATGTAGCCATAAATACGGACAAAAAAGTCAACAGTACCAAAAAAGCTTCAACGCATCAAAAGGAGCAGGTTGGAATAGCCGAGAGAGCTGCACCTGCAAAGTGGTGTCGGCATGAAGAAATCAGCGGGGTTACAGTGTGCTTGTATAAATGTGACTGGATGTAAACAGTCAGCTGATTGCTGAACACCTGATGTGCTGATGAGCCACTGAAGGTAAGCAGCTGATGGGAACATGACTTTGGTGTTCTGCCTGGACGAACACAATGTTCCACTGATTTACAGTGAACCCAGGACCTTGAGGGCCCCTAAGGGTCTGCGGCCCCAGGGGGAGTTTGGACAGTAATTCTGCCATATCTGTCTGTGCTTGTACAGCATAAATGCATTACAGCCGCAGTTGTCGACAGCTTGGGCCGTGCTGCAGCAGCAGGAAAATGTTCTTTACGTTCTGTAACGTATGTGACACCTCCAGCAGTGCAGCATTTTGGCAAATCTATGTTTTGACAGGCTCTGCTTTCCCCTTTGAAATCACTTACTTAAACAGTGGGGCTCAGCGGGGAGGATTATTAGCGAAGGAACTCCATATTGAACCACAGCAGCCAAATTTGGCCAAAGGGGAGAAATCAGCAGCCCACGAGACACAGGCATTTGATTGTTGGGACTCTCGAAAAACACACAACCAAACAAGAGCACTTAAGGGACAAGAACACGCGCTCACACATGCATACTCAAACACACGTGCACACGGACCGTGCCCCAAGGGACTCGTGTCACACTGATACCATCGCAGCAGCCCCCCCCCCCCCCTCCCCCCGCGCCCCTCATGGCACCAGAACCAGGCATGGCATGCCATCTGGAGTTGGGAGGAGGGTTTGTTAGAGGGGTGTTGAAACCGAGTGGTACATGCTTCGACCGTGTGCCTGACCATCTGGCTTGGCATACTGCGTATCAGTAACTTTGAGCAGTCCTGCAAAAGAGAGGAGGAGGGGAGATGGATGGATGGAGACAGAGGGGTAGATAGCTGTAGGGTTAAAAGCAGCCAGAGCACAGTGGCACCAAATTGATGGATGTATTCTCTACAGTGCTCACTCTCCCTCATTCTCGCTCTCTCTCTCATTCTCTTTCGCTCTGCACATTGAGAAAGTAAAGCCAGCCTGTTTAACTTGCTCTGTCTCGCGCTCTCTTTATTCTCTGTGGGTGCTTTGCACATTCTTACGGCTGCGCCTAAAAATCATTTGCATTATCCACTCATCCTACAATTATTTTCTCAATAAATCAATGATCTATAAAATGTCCAAAAACAAAAGTTCCTATTTCAATTGCCCATAGCTCAAGGTGACGTCTTCATATTCCTTGTTTTGTTCGACCAACAGGGCCAAAACCTAAGGTACTCGTTTTACAACTCCGGTACAGAAAACCAGTAAAGTTTCAGATGTTATGAGCTGGAGCCTACTTACTTAAAATTTACAAATAAGTTATAGATTATCAAAACTATTACAGATTAATTTTCTGTTGTACTTGTGTACTGTTAGCAACATATTTGAATAATAAAGAGATTCCTTTGAATCCTTTGCCAGACTTGTGGCTACAGAAATGTAAAAATGACTCTTCAGTATAAATCAGTTCTTACTTATTACAGATGTTGTAAACAAAGGAAAGCTTAGTTTGTTCACTCTAAAATGAAGAATAAGATGAAACAGGTGGAGGTGGGGCTGGCGTTTGTGTGGTGGACTGGCTGAGGAACTTGACCCCTTGCTTGTGGGAAGACTGCCAACAGCAGACAGACACGCTCAGAGTCTGTGCAGCTCAAAGCCCCGTGACCCTTTTCTTACCGCACGGACTGAGCAAGAGACCCAGAGAGACAGAGGCAAGGAGAGAGGAGTGAGTGAGTGAGTGAAAAGAGATAAAAAGGGCAAAAGAGAGAGAAAATTTATCTTATGAGCCTATGTGTGGCCTGACTCATGTCTGCATTAAGCCAAGTGAGGTATCCACTTCTCCTTAATATTTTATAGTTTCCTTCAAAGAGGTCCTGCTGCCCGCGCTAAATCTCTGTATGGGCTCAGTGCAAGAATTCAGACTTCCTACCTGGTATCCTGGACCTGTATAGAGTTACTCTTCTCTCCTTTACTGATCTCCTTCCTCACACACTCTCCACAGGACAGTGACTGCGTACTGCACCCCAACAACGAACAGTATCCCCTCGAAATACACTGAGTGGACGTATGACCAGAAATACTTTCAGCTGCTTTAGAGGAAGGCAAAAGACTCAGTCAGCACACTGACAATTTCTGGTTGAACGGCACAAAAACAGGCAGATTGTTCGCAGCTCACCGCCCCTCACATCGTGCAGAGAAGGACTGGCATTAGCGCACTTTCTTCGGACGCGTGGGGAAAAACAAAAAGAAGTAATGAAATGAGAAATATGTACTGTGTGTATTAATATTGGTGCCCAATTACTGATCAGTCAAAGGGACTGTGGGTTTTTTCGGAAGACGGACAAAATCTGGCATTGCTTTAACTTCAAAGCCAGGAAGGGGTATAGAGTTCCTAAACACATCATGAATATTGCAAGATTGTGAAGTCACTCTTTCTGATCTGAAAGAGAAACTTTTGAAGAGCTCCACCCCTCCTCCTTCAGCCCCCCAAACTTACAGTAGTCAAGCGGATGGGCAGTCCATTAACTATTTAAATGCACACAGAGATGTGAGAAATAGTGGCCAGCATTTTAATGAAAAACAGAGAGCGGATTGGCTCCTGACGGGACCACTCTGTTTCTGATTACCATTACTACAGCTCAGAGTTACAGTTATAGGTCTGGATGTGATTAAAGTTACATTGATATTTTCTTTTCGTCTTTTTTTAATCCTCTCTATGCATGCTCTTTTCTCCTTTTCTCCTTTTCTCCTTCGTGGCAGCTCCATTTTTATGTCTGCAAGTCAAGACAGTGACAAAGTGCTACTAGATCCAAATAGGTCTGAGTCAAAGCCAAAGTGTCATCTATCCTTCCTATTTTCCCTGAGGGAGTTCTCACCTATCCAGTCTTTGCGGTCCTATCTTGGGCACTGCGCTAATAAGGAACACCCTGTATTTAAGCTGGGTGAGGCCCTGTCAACGATTCTGCTTCAAGGCTGTGGGTGCCTTCTCGGGGACACTCTGCCAGTTTGGGAGTTGGGATGAGAGATGGGGGTTAGAATAAATCACTGCTTCAGTCATTAAGTGTTGCTGCCTATAATTAGGTAGAGGACTATGTAGTTATGCCAGTTGCAAAAGCAGCCAGAGCTTTGTGGCATATCTTCATACAATACATGTCAAATCTCAACTGTCTCCTAGAAAATGTTTTCATACTAATTTGAATTTTGGAGAAAACATAGTTTCTGCTTGGATTCATTTTGCTGGGATTTTTTTTTCTTCTTATTCAGGAAGTGTGACATCCTTATACTGCACAGAAACTGCGGAGAGGAGGTTGTGGTGGGTGATTGGGTACACAAAGCTCCTGAAACTAGTATTCACGCACTGCACGTGACATGTCTAGGTCACCAAAACACTTTGTTAAGGTTAGAGAAAGACAGAGGTTCTGAGAACTTCAACTCCCTTCTATTTTGTCACTGAAGTCAATGCATTAAATGTATAAATTATTATTCAACAAAGATGAAATATATTACTATTACCATGCATCTCTTCAGAGATGTGGAACTTTTAGGGATATTTACAATGAATTTGCTCAATCTGTTTCCATGGCACAGTGTCACATTTAATTTTTTATCTGTATACAAACTGGCATCTTTAAACTTTTTTCAAATTTCACGTTATTTTCAAATTCTACTATTTATACTTATAAATAGAAAATCCAGCCAGCATACAATTTCTTAGAAAGCGTAAGTGCTAAATGTTGAATTTGAACAAAACTTTTCCAGGAGACAGGGATGCAAATCTGCAAATAAAGCACAGAGACGTGTAGCCTCAGAAGTCCAACGTGAATCCTGAGTTACTTGTGATATTTCAAAAGTCTGAGTGAAAACGATGCAAGGAGCAGACAGTTGCTTGGTCCTTGGAACAAATGTTTGCATATCTTCTAAGCAGTTCTTTACAGCTGACAGCCTCTCATCTTTTCATCTGAGAGTCTCAGCAAGTCAAACCACTGTGAATATGTGAAATGACTCTGAAGTGATTGCGGAGTCACTAATCTGCAGAAAAATATGTATTGTCCTTTATGATTTAAGAATACAGATACATTAAAACAAAGTTCTCTTCTTTAATTTCAATGTGTCTGGCTCTTTACCCCTGAGACGCTGCAACAACAGCCACTTGAGCTCCCTCGGGCAGGATGCTAAGTGGCTGAGAGGACTGGGAGAGGCTTGTGTAGAAGACTAAAGACATGCCTCTGTAAACACGCATGCATCTTTGCACTGCTCTCACTTCACACACAAAGCTCTCCCCGGCAGAGTCAATAAACTGTTTGTTTTAAGTGTCTCTCTCACATTCATTCACTCTGTGTCCCTCTCTGTGCCCACGATATGAAACGCCTCTCTCTCTCTCTCTTTCTCTGCACCTCTGAAGCAGTGCTCAATCTTGCGCTGCAGCGCAACAGGAAGCCGTTTAGAGTATAGTCCCTACCATTGTTCCAGTCTGTTTCTCTCAAAAAGCTTTTATCACTTCTACTAAGCGTTCTGCCAGGGGAGAAACAAAGATTTGTTCATAGTTTGCTGCTGCTAAAATTGCACCCCGGAGGTTTGCACACTTAACATGTGAAACGTAATAAATTAAGAACGATGAGATGCAAACTTAGAGGATGGAGGATGTTTCTATGAGTGATGACAGCAAGGTCATGTACCGTGGCGGGGACACTGCAGTTTCCTCTCTGTTATCTCGGGGCCCTCACTCGAGCTTTCCTGTTGCTCTCAAACTTCTTTTCTTCACTGAAAATCACTCTGCTTCTGCTGTATAGATAATGGAGGAGTATAGATCCATTATTGGGGTGAGTGTTATGTTCACTCTTGAATCTCCACCATGTAGCATTGTGTTGTAATAGGTAATATAAGAGAATATCTGAGAAAAATATAAAACAAACACCTTGACTCAGCCACTGCATGTTACAAATCATTTGCATACCCAAGCACTGTTTCTGGGCTTTTGGTAACTTTGTGTTCC
>JAVQJZ010038959.1:0-11849 GCA_036025355.1 Leiopotherapon unicolor | reverse complement strand
CTATCTCAGAACTACTAGGCAGAAACTAACCATTTATATTTAGTTTATGCTCCTCTGTTTTTTAACTTTGACTTCATATAAAACAAATAATCTCCCACTAAAATGATTCTTGTTTTATCTCTGTTTCTGTAGCTGATGCTGCCAGCTCGCTGATAAAAATGGAGGACGATGGTGACACAGAGAGGGGACAATATAGGGAGTGTGACTGTCATCATGCACAACCCAGAAGCCACCTGGGGTGGTGACACATGCCCCGAGGAGGCGTCCAGCCACAGTCCGCGGGCCACTCACCAACCGCACGTTCCTCACAACGTCACGTTCCCTCGGCTACCACAGCCAGAGCATCGCAAGAGAGGAAGGCAGAGGCAAAGGGGGGAAAGGTCAGGGCAAAGGTCAGCAAACAGGAATTAGATAAAAAGGAAAAGAAACGGGTCAAACAAGTCAGTGCAGAAAGGTTAACGAGATGGAAGCAAAGAATGAAAATTAGTGTTTTAAGGCTACATCACCAGAAGGCGTGTTCCCAAAAAACCAGTGCTGAGATAAGAAATGCAAAAAGTGTGCGCAAAACCTCGGCATGTTCTGAAATGTCCTCGAAAGAGTCGACACATGCAAGACTGGAGACGAGAAACCCACCAGAGAAGTCTAAACATTTAAAGAAGTTCAGGTTACAACGAGTAGACTGGACGGCAGGACACATGAGCAGAGTCAGTCAGAAGGACGGGGGCAGAGAGCGGGGCAGGTCTGGACAGGACGGGAGGGGGCGGGGGGGTCACGGCAGAAGCAGATGTCCTCATGTATCTGAAGGTCAAAGGTCGCCAAAGCTCACCAGTGTCTCCCCGGAGAGCACCTCCAGCAGGGAGATGAGGTTGTGTCCATCTCTGAGGTCCTCGTACAGGTCGGTGATGTGTCTCTGGGCCTGCGGAGAAAAAAAAAGGAGAGAAGTTTTTCAGCGATAGATTATTGATCTGTACGTAAAAATCACTCTCCCATCACTGGTGACCTCCACACTGACAGGACTCTCACATTCGACACAAACACAAGATCCTTTAATGTCACCTAAAAAGTAAATAAAGCAACACACAACAATGAGGGACTGTCGGCCTTCTGCAGTGTCCACATTTAGAGGTTCTTTCAAAAACATTTATTTATCTATTTTACCACCTATCAGTCTTACTCGCATCATTTTTACACACTATATTAATAATGTTAATTATGAGGTAAATTAGCATAGAAAACAAAAGTGTTCATATACATACAATGATTTTAAATAGGATATATAAAAGTCAAGTTGTACTGCAAAAGTTCAGATAATTATTTTTTTATTGACTTTATTTCCCCTCTGATCATTTAACCTTTTTTCTTGTCCTCCTCATGGAGGTGTTCATGTGTCTTTTAATCACAGCAGTTCAGTCGGGTAGTAAAATATTATGACATGACCAGAAGGAATAATGAGAACTATAAAAATAGTAATTATAACTACTGTTATAGTAATAGTAAAATAAACTCAACAAAACATCCTGAAACTACCTGCAGACTTCTTGTTTACTATATTTGTATAATTTCTAGTTTTTATAACCTGAGTTACGTACAGACGGGTTGCACTGCAGGAAAGGCTCTCACAGCAGAAAGAAAAGAGTCCAGGTGTTAAAATGCAGATGAAGTCAGAGGTTAGCGGCTAAAGGAGCTCGAGTAAAGTCAGAGGGAGGGCAAACGTGTTAACACAGGCATGCGGGAGTGATCGAATGAATGAATGAATGAACGTCCACTCAGCACTCACAGACCTACCTCTGCCTTCCAGTGCTGATGGCAAAGGATGGGGAGGACAGGATGAAGGATGCAAAGAAGAAACAGACTGATGAGAGAAAGGTATAAAACTGCAGGGACTCGTGAGGGAGAAGAAGAACATGAGACAAACGTGAGACAGATGTAAGACAAAGACAGCTGGTCATTTCCCGTTTTTTGAATGATTTAACTTGACTGATCCGAATGTTTATCAGTGTTTGTTTTACAAATGGAAATCAGTTTTTTTCTTTTCTTGTCTGGTTTAGATTGCATAAATCTTCACCAAAACTCTGTCTGGTTTTCATTCTCTGTAATCTGAAGAGAGATGTAAGGCTCGCTGCAGTAGAGGGCACTTTTGAGACAGCTGGACGGAGAAAAAGGAGCGTTCCTGGTCTAATCGTTTAATCCCGTGACTCTGCTGTGAGCACGAGTCCAAAATCGCCCCGGGAGGCGGCCGGATCGCCGACCCCGCTCCAGATTTTGGACCTAAATCTGAGGGATTTTCCGACAAAGGAACGGCGACTGACGACAAAAGCCTGTGAGTCATCTCGTGTCACAGGACGCACATTGAGGGCAGCAGACATTCCTCGCAGTTTAGCACACTCGAGTTCCCGTGTGAAAACAAGGACTCGTCAACCTGAACGCGAAAGAGGAGCAGCGGGAAGAATCATGCAGGTGGATTACTTTTAGTCTGACAGCTGGGAAGCACATTCCCAGAAAACCTGATCAGTGACAAACTTGCAGCGAATAAATTCAGATAAATAAAAACACACAAGTGCAGCTTTGGTGTTTGTATTTCGTGTATTTTAACTAGAAATCCAGAGTAAACAGAACAACAGCAGTCAAAATATGAACATCTTTTTGCAAATGAGTTATTTGCTGCGTAGTTTTAAGATAATTCATTCATGGTGACCAAAATATATGCAAACACTGATCTTAAGACTCAGTCAAGACGAGATGCAAAGATAAAAAATGACAGTGACTTGAATATCTTTAAATTTGGGTTTTTGGTCGGAGAAACTGAAGGCAGCACAGTGGTCTGTGCAGTGATGCCATTTTATCACTATTTTTTAATATTTTCAGACCAAATGATTCATCGATAAATCAGGAAAAGTATCTACTGATTAATCAATTATGAAAATGACTTCAGACTTGTTTTAAGCAGCGTCTAATAAATCATCTTTATAAGTAAGCTTCTTCATTTCTCCATCACTGTCTTGTATTATGGTTCAGGTGCTTCATCTGTCCTTCATTATGCTGTGTTTTTTTTACTGTACTGCAACTTTATTTTAATGTCTTTTTCTCTTTTCTTTTCTCATCTTTTTTTCTCTTTCTTTCATTATTCAACTGACATTTGCATTTTTCATGTGTATGTTTTATGAAGCACTTTGTAACTGTTTGTAAAAGTTTTACTCACACTTGTCTATAATTTGATTTTTCTGCACCTTCTCGGAGCAGGGGCCCGTACAGTATAAGACACAGACAGTAGGAGGTTTCCTTTTTAAAGGTCACAGATCAGAGCACTGATGGGGGGCGTCGCGTTACACATTTAGCAGCACGCTCTGCATAAGAGTTCGGCGCCGCAGCTTCCTGTTCCCCTGCAGAGCCCTGAGAAGCCGCCCGGGCGGTCTGGAGCCCAGATGTGAAACCCGACCGAGCCCGGCCCACGATGCCTCCGCCGCCCCCCCAAAGCTCTGGCTAAAGTGAGTCCAGGTGTCGGTGACTCACTCCCTCGCACGCATACAGTTTACACAAATAGCATGTGTAGATTTTACGGTGCAAAGAGGCGATTAGTTGAATATTTTTCAACCTTTTTCCAAAGCAATTCACTTTCTTTTATAGAGATGTGGAGAGGATCAAAATCAGATTTTCCTCTGTGCTCTGTTTCAAGTTTATCTGTTGCTGTTTTCAGGTAAATTTTTCCAGTTTGATCGGACAGTCCATTATCTTCTGAGGACTCATTTTAGTGTGATTGAAGTTATTGCTGCCAGGTGGGATATAAAAAAAACTGCGGCTTTGACTTAAACAGGAGAAGTTTCAGGGTTATTCGAGGACAGCTGGAAGACTTCACATTGAGTTTTGTGCTCTAAATGAGCTGGAGGGGGCGTTTTGTTGTTTGTTATGTCATAATCCAGCCGACGGTTCAGTTGTTGTGAAAATAAGTATTAGTGTGAGAGGTGGGATCTTACCTTCATCAGGTGCTTGTTGACCCATTTGGTGAAGGTCTTTTTCTGCACTCGGTCTCGTTCATCTGCAGGAGGACAGACCAGAAGCAGTTTAATCACCCGTACCAGCAAACCTTATCTATCAGCTGGTGAACATTTGTGGTTTTGTCAAAGCTGCTGTGGCACGTTAATTTGACTTTGATCAAGGATGATTTAAAAAAAAAAAAAGGACTGTCAGAAATGAAGGGAAACCACTGGCTGCCTGGAAGAATTTAAACTATGAACTGGTTTTGTGTAAATCAAAGAAAGGTTTCAGGTGGCGGTTATCTCACTGAACATGTGTTACTGTTATGTGATAATTAATGCTGTTAGCAAAATGACCAAATTCATGAAAGGTTATTTATTGATTTGAGCACACCTTTTTATAGACCATTTTAAAATAATTATCGAATAAATTAACAGGCAATAGCAACATTGACAAAAAAAAGAGTTTCACATCGTGAGTCAAAGGTTTACTATGTGACCCTCAGAGGGGTCCTGACCCACGAGTTGGGAACCACTGATTTACAAGATGGTTTGCAGTAAACATCATTTGTATTTAACGAGCTAAAACGACCAAAACCACAGTTATGGCCCCCACATTCGATGAGACCATACAGGGAGACATCATTTGGATGAAAACACTTTTATGGTTTTCCCAGAATGAGACGGTCAGATGAATATTTGTCAAACAGAGCGCCGAACACGTGACGCCGACAGAGACCGCAGAAGACGCTTCAGGTGACACAGAAAGTGACTGCTCCCTCTTATGGTGGTGCAAAACAAAAGTGTGTGTGTGTGTGTGTTTGGGAGGAGGGGGCGGGGGGGGGGAGTTGTACTTGTTAGGAAAAACACAAATTACCTTCGACATCCTCCAGATTAGCACCTCCACAGAAACACAGGAACATGTCTCACCTTGTAAGACTGTGGCTGTCTTGTTTTTTATTTCTCTGTCTGATTATCCAAAGAGGGCTCTCACATACCAGCAGCCACTGTGTATGTTGTGCAATGATTCTGAATCCTTTCATCCGAGCAGCGAGGTCATCTTCAAAAAAACACTTTCACCTCTTTGCTGCAGCGATTCAGTGAGTGATGAGGGCGGCTGTCAAACACACAGAGGCCGACATGACGTAACAAAGAAAGCCTGTCTTTGAAACAGGAGTGATCAGGATTAGGCCCAGCGCGACTTGGAGATATTCAGTGAAAAGCATTATGTGAGATTTTCTTATCAGTCACAGGAGCTTGATTACATATCGGCTGACATCAAAGCTCATGTGGCAGAAGTGATCAGATCAAGAGGGAACAGAGGAACCACAGAGGGCGACGTCCCGTGGTGCCGACGCCCATTTCGGGGTGGCATTTTGTCGGTGACTCACAAACACGCTCGTGACTCTTCGCGGAGTCTAAACAGAGAAGTGAAAAGAACCTCAAAAGCAGAGAAACTCTACTATTTCATTTGATCATGAGTGCATGACTCTGCAGGCTGGATAAGCATGATTAAATAAAAAGGTACAAGGAATTCTCTGCAGAAAATAAATCCTGCAACAAACTGTTAACCTGTTGAGTTTTACTGCGCTAACTGTGCTGAAAGCTGCACTTAACATACCAAGACTCAAACCAGATAAATACATGACACTGAAAAGCAAACTTTACTGATCCCTCTTACAAATGATGTGTTTTCCTGGCTGACTCTGGCAGCCTGCAGCAGCAGACAGAGACGTGGATGCTTCTTTGGGTCCTCTGAGTCAAAGAAACCTTTAAGATGAGGTGTAAGATATCGGCTCTGCTGAAAGAACATCATTGTTTTGTTGATCGCCGTATGGCTGCGTGATATCAGCACATCATCCCGTCACTCTGCTCAGCTGTCATGCGGTGTGCCACACAGAGGCAGACAGTGTTTTTCTTTAGCAAATTTGTTTTCAGCACTTGATGAAAAACACGTCTGGTTGATGCATCTGAAGTCGAGTTAATCTGAAGTTGTTAACATGCAGCTTTTCTGCAGATTCACACCTGAACGTCTGAAGCTTTATGAAGGCAGTTTCCGTCGGACATCTTTACTACTAAAGCTGTCTTTCGTCTCAAAATGGGTGTCCGCACAGCTGGCCAATAAAATGAGGAAAAACCATGACACATAAAGGGGCGTGGCCCGTTTGATAAAAGAGAGGCAGAAGCCCACCACTCAGACTTAACTCTGAATAAAAACTTAAAACTGAACTTCTGATTGGTTCTAAATCACGAATACAGGAGCAGGAGAAACATAAGAGACAATATAAAGACGAACTCTACCTTTCCTGTGGTCCATGGCTTTGAGCATCCCCTGGTAGTAGGAGTCCTCTATGAAGACCCCATCACTACCCACACTGTCAGAGGAGTAGTTTCTGAATCTCTGCTGCATCGCCATGCTGGAGTTATCTCAGTGATCAGAAAAACAAAACAGAAGCCTCTGCAGGTTGAGAGGCGATGCTGTCTGCTTTATGAGACTTCCACTTCTTCTTATTGCCTCAAATGCTGCTTCACTGGCTGGGATCCTGTAGTTAAGTGGGAGTGTTCGAGCCACTGATTCAGTTCCTGAAGTCTTACTCCTTTTTTTTCCACCCTTTCTCCCTTTGACGGTCTATGTTTCCATTTTTTTTCACCAGTGCTTGCAAAATGCCTGCCTGCAGGCTACAGTGTCAGAAGCTGTCATTCACCACAGAGTGGTCTTTATGGAGAAAGAGGAGGAAGAATCTCCTCCTGGCCCGGCCCTGTTCTGTGCTCTGATGTGCACCACCCACCAAACCACACCTTACCAGAGACCCTCAGCGAGCACCCACCCAAAACAGACCTCTGCACCGATGACACCCAAACACAGATGTGAAGAAACGTTCGCACATTTCAGCCTGTTAACTGCAAAATGCAGTCGATGCAAAGTTTGTGCGTAACAAAAAACACTTCTCTGTTTCACTAGAAACAAGTAAATATTTCTTATTTAGATATTTTGATCCTGTGGTAGCAAAGCTGCAACAATAACCAAAAGTTCTCCAAAAATCTGACTAACTAAATGTTCTTATTAAAAAGCTAAGGAAAGTTTTGAGCTGCGACTGGAAGAAAACAAATGAAAGAACAGTGAAAGATCCACCAACGGTTACTTTTACAAGAGCATCAGCTAAACCGCCAGAAGTGTTAAAGTTTAAGGTTTATGAGGTGTTTAGAGAGAGAGAGAGAGAGAAACCAGGATGATACAGATGATGCACTAAAACACTTCAACAGGACTGCTTGTTAAAAGCAGCTTTGTCTGGCCTTTAATCCGGATCATCTTACTGCAGGAAGCCCTGCTGTCACTGCGTGTCCAAATAATGACTGCATCAAGCTTCATGTTCAAAAACAGTCTACAGATCACTAATCTAGAAAAGGGAGCATTCCCTCATTTGGACTAAGCTGCACGGAGTCGGTCTGCTGGAGCCCGTTGACCCCAGCTGAACTCCACGTGGTCGGAGGCTGGACGTGCCACACAGCACCACAAGAGCCTCAATGAGAAGCCTGTTCCTGAGCGCCGAGGCCAGGAGGCAGCAGAGCCAGACAGTGGAAACAACGTCCTCAGCCATTTCTCGACATGCTACAATCACAAGAAAACCTCCAGCGCTCGGCCTCCATAAGGACACAATTACGGGCAAGCTGGCACGGAGGGTTTTGTTTCCGTACACGAGGGAGGCAGCAGACGGTTTTCTTGGGGGGGCGTGGGTTGTCCAGAGGAGAGCATCCAGGAGCAGGAAGAATAGAAGCATTTAAACATCTCTAATAAGAACAAACTTGAGACTGAACATTTTTATTTGAAGCATTTGGCTTGGACTGTTTTTCTCAGATGAATTCCCGATCTTGAATGAAAGCTGCTGTCGCTGCGGTAACACGAACCGACAAAAAAGACAAAAGAAAGTCAGAGAGTCTTTCAAAGAAAACTCTTAACGGAGTAACCGCACGTCTGCAGAAAATTATCCCCGACACAAAGCAGCTATTGTGGCTGTGTGACTGCACAGTGTGTGTATGTGCATGAGTGGCAAAAGAAAAGGAGAATTGTTACATCTTTTTCATGCAATTAAACTCCTCAAAACAGGCTTCTGTCCATCCGCACAACCTCACACAGAACAGCATTTCTATTTTCTTTTTCTCTTTAGAGGCATTTAGGTGCTCCAAACTAGCACCTCCACACTACCGCATACACGTCCTGCAGCAAAACACCTTTCACCCTTGGGAGCATCAGTTTTCCTTGCAGATACTGACATAAGGCTGATAGCAGGAGGTAGATTTTTGGGATGCCGACACAGGGAGGTGGCTTGTCGGGACTTGAGATTACAGCTTCAGCCCAACTAAACTTTAACTTTAAACTCTATAGGCTGTTTATGTGCTGAAAATCAAATGTCTGAGTATAGTTTTACTTGCAGCCACAGATTATTTAAGGAATAAGAAAAGTATAAAGTATGCAAAAAAAATCTTGTTGGCGAGAGGGTGCAGGATTTTTCCAAAGCTTTAAGAAATTTTAAATATTCACTTGCAATGAATTTTTCTTGCATAAGTGCATTTTTATTGTTGCTGTAAAGTTCAGCATGCCTTAAAAAAGTGAAAACACAATCACTCATTGCAGCGAAATCATTTTTGATTTTCTGATTTTTAACCCAGTTTTGGATAATGTTTAAAATGTAAAGAAGTTGTTTTTATGTGATTTTGTTGTGTGACTTTTAAAAAGTGCAGTGTAAAAACAAATGTCCGCACACACAGCAGTACTGTGTTTCCCTGTTTCTGATAACATGCGGTGATAAAGCCGAGCAGTGAGAGCCGATAGGACTTTTATTATGACAGTTCTGCCGTGAGAAGCATGTAAGTCTATGCATTCCTCCCGCGGGCGCGCCCACCCTCCTCGCAGACGGGGGAGCCGCCCCTCCGCGATAACACCACCCCTGCCCCGAAAACCTCCGTCTGCCTGCTCAACTGTGCAAGTGACAGCATGCGGCTTCGGTCCCGCTGAGGACAGGAATGTGAAACAGTGCGGATCATCTGGCTCGCAGGTCCTGATGGGCTTTATGATGGAGGGCTGATGGTATGAACGTTGGACGGTTCAGGGAGGATCTCTGCCAAGGTGAACGGAGCCTCGGGGGCATTGAGGGGCAGATCCGACCTGGAGCTGGCAATAAAGAGAGCACGAAAGCATGCACTACCCCAAAATAAGACAGAGCTCTGTGTTATAAGTGGGACGAATTTACTCCCTTTCAAAACAAACTCAGGTGCTGATAGGCAGCGAGGAGAACAAAAGCTTTGGGAGATGCAGATGGACAATAAACTCAATGAACCAGAGCAACGACACTGAGGCTTTTCTTGGGCAACAATGCCCTTTAAAGTGGCCCACATTTTGTTTTCTCTCCTTAATCATAAAGTGCTGATGACTCCACTTCATTTTGCAATAAGAGCATTATTTTCCCAGAGTGCATTCAAGAATGCATCAAATCAACACCACGTGGTGTTGACAATCTCGTGGTTATGAAAATATGAAGACGAGATGACTGCTGGATTTATGACCTTCAGATGCAAAAACTGAGGCCGATTAAAGAGACGCCACTGATCATCGCCGTTTGTCTCCCTCTTCTGTTGGAAAAGCTGCAGTACAAAACAAGTCTGACAGGAATACTCAACTATTATCCATCTTCATGTCTAACTAGTAGCTCATAAGCTGGTTCACTCAGAGATCAGACTACTGTTTGAAGGCCTCCGGCCCGTCTGGGGCCCGGCTGTGTTGACTTATGTTCACGGACAGTCACGCTTAAATATGGGAAGAGTGATTTGTGAGAGCGGTTGCCGTGACAACACAGCAAAAACACACAGAGAAGCCACGAGTCCATCAGCATACTGTTTACAGAGTGGAGGCTTTGGACCCAAACCTCTGGAGAGTAGGAGGAGAGAAAGAAAAAAAAACATTTCTCACAGCACTTAAAATGTCAGAGTCCATTTGAAGCTGCATTTAGAAAATCTGATGAATTACAGATAATCTTTGCCGCACATTCAGAGGGGATAATGAGCTGGTAAACAAACGTTTACTAAAGTGTCCATTCGGTCTGATCACTCAGGTTGAGTCTCTCACCACTCAAACGGATTCAAATGTTAACATGGTGATGAAAACTGATCCATACAGGGTCACATCCTTAAAGATTTTATTAAAGATCATTAAATATTTGCATTTTAGATCATAGTCCCCTGAAACTCCATCAAAACAAGGGCAGTAAATAACTTTGTTTTCAGTATTGATTCATTTGATCATCATTTCCTTGTTAAATCCACTAATTGTTTGGTTTATTAAATGTCAGAAAATTGTGGGGGAAAAAAAACACATCCAAGCACCACTACTCAAGGCTGAAATCTTTTGTTTTTTTCCAATCAACAGTTAAAATCTCAAATATTCTCAATTTATTATAAGAACCAGAAGTTCTGAGAAACTGGAAAATATTTGTCATTAATGTGTGTTTTTTTTTTTAAAGTAATATTCAAATCCAGCTCAACATCACAGAACAATCTGCTTTGTGTAAAATAATGAGGATAAACAAGGACACTGTAATCCCTGACAATGCTCCTCTTTATGTCAGCGTCTATAAAAACGCAATAAATTTCACATATGGCCATTAAAATGGTAAAACAGTAACACAGCTTCGCTCCTGGGCGCACCCCTTGTTTTGACCCTCGGGGCGTGCTGTAGTGTGGGTGGAGGCATGGAAAAGGTTAACATCGCCATCATCAGCAGCCCCTCCCAGCCTGACCAGCCTCCTCCTGTTACAGTCCGACAGAGAGAGAAGAGAGGGAGAGAGAGAGAGAGAGAGAGAGACGGACCTACCTGCGCAGCACATGCGGCTGTACAGATGAGAGCCCACTTCCCCGCAGCTCATCTCGTGAATATAATTTGTTTTTCTGTACAGGAGCTCCCAGCGCGGCGCATCCTCCACCTCCGCCATCCCGCTCACAGCCTGCGCCGCGCGTAAAAGCGCGCACCGTCTCCAAAACGCGCCCCCGGAACGCGCCCGTTTCTCCGCGCTCCGGCTCTCAAAACTTTCCCTCTCTTCTACTACAGCCACATGTGTGAGGAGGGGAAAACACACACACACACACAGAGGAGGGGGGGGGGGGTCGTGTCAGATTGCAGTCTCTGTCACAAGCCCGGCCCACTCCGGTTCTGCTCGGTGAGCTGGAGGAAAGCTCCGCATCTTCCGCCGCGCGCCGCGCGGAATGACGCGTCGGGCCACCGGAGAGAGGGACAGCCCCAAACCCGGCTCAGGACCTCACCCTGCTCCCTGCGTCCCTGCTCAGTGCCTCTCCCACTGTTTCATAACCACTCAGGCCGCACAATGCAAAGCAGAAAGTGAAAAAAGGGAAGAGATTAGAGCAACTCTCCTGTCTGTTGTCCTCTCTGTCTGAAGGGGCAGGAGACGTTTGCCCGCGGGTGATAAATCATCACTCACTCACACACACACACACACACACACACACACACACACACACACACACAACTACAACAGCTGTGCGCCATAAATTACTCCAACAGGGGAGGTTTGTTTTCTCTCTTTCTTTGCGTAACACTGAGATATTTCTCATTCTCCATAAGGTGTTGGCCCATTTTCAAGTCAGGGCAGAGGAGACAGCAGAGTGACAGTAAATATATTTTTATGTGATGGCAGAAGTGGTTCTTAAAGACAGACTGGATATAAGACTGCACTTTAAACACCTGGAGAGATTTACAGCGACATTTCTAACCAGGCCAAGGTGAATAATGACCAGTACTTAAATTAAACCTAAAATAGTCTCAGTAAGTTACTTAAGAATTATTTATCAAGGTTTAAAGATCTTGGTTCA
>JAVQJZ010038947.1:0-10574 GCA_036025355.1 Leiopotherapon unicolor | reverse complement strand
ATTGTGTAATCTGTAGCTAGAGTGCTTTTATTTTGGTATCAGTTCGAAAATATGACTCAAACTAATTCAAAAATGCATTTATGTTTTTACTATCTAAAATATTGCATTGTCCTTAAGTATAAGAACAAAAGAAAACAAAGTGAAACTCACTTTTTTTACACACAAACACGTTTTTCTTCCAGTTTCAACGATTTATCATTAAATAGCCATTCGGTATTTTACAACCCTTCGCAATCATAAAATTGTAACTTCACTGACGCAAAGAAAAGTGTCCTTACTTGCAGGTGACAAAACATTTCATCTTTTAAAAGGTGTAACATTTTAAGATCAGACTTCATTGTGAAAGAGATGCTGCTGTTTTTCTCTTGAATATTTTCAGTGATGATAAAATACTTTTGCTTTCCTGACACTAGAGGCCGCTGCACCCCCACTTTTCAAAGAAACCCAGCTCGCCTTCTGCTGTCTCTCCTCAGCAGTGGGTCTCAATAAATGGAGCAACTCACAAGTTTTGTCATGTGGCACTGCTGTCAGACATTATTTTGGGCTATTTTGGGTTTCTTACCAACACATCTTCCATTGTGTGTGTGTGTGTGTGTGTCTTAAGATACATGAAGTGGCAGAGATGGAGGAAATGAGTGATGATCGTGTGAGAGGTTGCAGCACTGAATCATGACTGACAGTGGAGCTTGATGCATATTTGCCCGAGAGACATAAAGATCAGACGATGCTCACTGAGGACACTGTGCAGGAATGCTCCTTTCAAAAGCTCAGTCTCCTTGTCTCCTCCTCACACACACACACATACAGATAGCTCTCCATTTCCTGCACTGGCGTTAATTACAGGGACAGATAAAGCTCTGCCTTAGTCAAATGCACCTGTGTGTCAAAGCTGCCATCCTCTGAGGTGGAATTATTATTATTCAAAGAGGTGGGGGGGTGGATGGGTGGTGTAAATTAAACAGTACATCTCTCTCTATCTCTCTCTCACATACACACACCTGCATGATGCTGTCATTGCATTGCTTTGATGGTGCGAGTAGGTGTGTTTGACAGGAAGCGAGGGGCGGGGTCGAGGCATGTGGCGACACAAAAAGTAGTGCACAGACACACACACACACATACACACACAAAGAAGAAATGCACCAGTCCTGCTTGCGCTATGAGTCTCGGTGGAGCTTTTGAGCATGTGTGTGTGTGAGAGAGAGACTTTGCAGTGTCAGAAGTGTGTGTGTGTGTGTGTGTGTGTGTGTGTGTGTGTGTGTGTGTGTGTGTGTGTGTGGCTTCTCCATGTGCAGCTGTGGGATCGAGCCCGCACTGGGAGCCCTCATGTGGGCAAACTGTGATTTTGGCTCTCCCTCTTCCTGCAGGAGATAAATCCTCGCAGTGCTGGTGTGTCGGTAATTACTCCATCCTGTCACGACTGTCTGAGAATGCGAGCCAGTGGGAACATGCACTGTTCACTGACACGCTGGGAAGAAGGAAAAACACTCACACACACACTCAGCATCCCTTTAAGAGGACCTGAACTGAGCTTTGCATCTTGTGAATTCACTGCCTGTTATTCCGCATCTCCCTGTTGAATTCGCCCACCTAATCATGTGATTGGATGAGGAAAACGAGAGGTTTGCAATCTGAAATCTCTCACTAGATGTCGTCGTAGCCGAAAAAAAACTACATGAAAAAAAAACTACAGGACGCTTCAATTGCAACGCAATCTGACGGAAACCTCCGCAGATGAGTCGCACCTGTGGGCGCTTGCAGATTTTTTTTTTTCCTGCTGTATCGCGAGTATCAATCATGTTTAATAGTTGTGCATTTCCATGACCTGAATCAACACTGATCTCCTGCCTGGACATGCTCTAAAAGCAGAATCAGAGAAAGGACTTTTTAAAGCCTCTGTTATTTGCTGTTAGGTGTGTTTTTTTTTGTTTTTTTTTTACTTACTTACGACTTAATTGGTCCCAGTCTGTTATGACCCGGAATGCTTTGATTGTGGCTATTTAAAGGGGTTGGGGGGCGGGGGGTTGTGATATCTTTTGACACAGGAAGCGCAGGCAAGAGATTGTCATTCATCCCTCTCCTCCTGCTCTTGGTTTGAAATAAGACATGAGGAGGTGGGGGGGAGGGAGGGAGGGGGGTGCTGGGAGGAGCTGATGGGCCTACTGCAAACACAAAGAATGGCTGCGGCAGTGTGGACCCCCTGACGCCCTCCCCACCACCTCTGCAGAAAAAACAAACGCTAGTTTCTTGCGAAAAAAAAAAAAAAAACAGGAATCTGTGCTTTACACTGAGGATTTACCTTTTCCAAATTGTCTACATGCACATGTGGCGTGTCTGATCAAGTGGACAAAGGTGTGTGGGGGGGCAGCTTTGTCAGGTAGGGGCTGTCCCGCTCCTCCTCCTCCTCCTCCTCCCTCCTCGCTCTCTTCCTGCCTGTGTTTTGGCATCAGAGGGAGCAAAGGAAAAAGCAAAGCCCTGAAAGGATTTCCTCAGTGTTGACTGTGGATGATCCTCATGGCTCCTGCATGCTGAGGCCGGGCGAGGCAGGGCCCGCAAAAAAAAAAAAAAAAAAAGCCCCCAGGGTGGATGAAAAACACCGGAGGAGTTAAATCTCCTCGGAGGAGAGACGAATGTGGAGAAAAACATGCTTTTTTTTTTTTTTTTTCGCTCCATCCCCTTTACAGAATATCGAAAGTTTTGAGACGTTACTTGACAGCTAAATTGTGTGGTTGAGAGTTCACGTTGCTTTCACTGTTTAAGAGGGGAGGGAGTACGTTGGAGTAACTCTGAGGAATGGTGCACGGCTGTAAGTGGGTGGTTTGGGCTGTGCAGTGTGGGAGGCCAGGCCCCAGTGCAAATTAAAGACTTCTCTGTGAAAGTCCCAGACTCGCCTACAGTAAAGTGTGTGTGTGTGTCTGTGTGTGTGACAGAGCTTGTGTGCAAGCGGCCGGTGGGGAAATAGACCCAACCCTCCCTCTTTTATTTTATTTTTTTTAACCAGTCATTAAAAATAAGCCACAGCTCACCCCCCGATACACACTGAGAGACAGCGAGAGAGGGAGAAAGAATGCATCTCCTCTTTCTCCTCCCTTTCTTTGAGCTTTGCTGCTTCGCTAACCAAGTAAAACGGGGAGGAAAGGGGGAGGAGGAGGGGGAGGTTGCGGTCAAGGGGGACTGATTCCACTCAGAGGGTTTTTTAAGACGCACTCTCAGACCCCTCCCCCGTGTAAAGAGTAGCAGGAGCTTTTTTTTTTTCTGTCCAGGAGAGAGAGAAAGAGATGAATGGGCAAAGGAATGCAGGAGACAAACGAGTGCTCTCGGCAGGAGAGTGGGAATGTTGGAGAGGCCATTGTTCCTTCCCCCACAAGATTCTGCAGGGAGTGGATGTAAACACCTAGGAAGAGAGAGAAGATGGGGTGTGAAAAGTCACACCTGACGGAGAGAGAGAGAGAGAGAGAGAGAGAGGAAGTGGGAAGAGCTGTGTAGCATCTACTCAGATATTCATATTTACCCTGATGTCTGCATTGGACACACACAGATCCACACACACATGCAGCCAGTGCCTATAGCTGCCATCTCGTCTTTCCCTCCGCCCCCTCCACCCCTTCAACAGGATGTATAGGGTCAGAGGGTCAGGACTGGAAACCACAAAAGACAGTATGCGTCAGTGTAGCCTGGTTCTTGTTCCAAATCCCCCCCCACACACACACACCCTACTTTGCCCCTCTTGTACCTCCTACCTTTCTGTCTCCCTCTCTTTTTTTTCTCATTTTTCCCTCTTTTGCTCCCTTAACTTTCCATCTCCCTCTCTCCATCCGTCCGTCCTCCCCCCTGCTCGCCTCTCTCGTATAGGAGGCGCAGAAGGCCTTACGTTTGGTTTTGGGCCCAGATGGCTTTAGCATGCCTCTGGCGGTGGATTAAGCCGCCAGTGTCTCCTTTCGCCTCCATGTGCAAGTGGTCAGGACAAAGAACGTCAAACAGAGGGAAAAGGGGGAAGGAATGCGACGGGGGGGAAAAAAAACAGGTCCAGGACTGTGAAACAACACCCGATGCTGATGTTTAACGGCATTCCTGGAAGAGCAAACTCAAAAACTTGTAAAAAAAAAAAAAAACAAACAAACAAAAAAAAATGTCATTCAGCTTTCCCGTTAGCTTTCTGTGCCGCAGTCATTTTATGAATCAGGTTATGTTTTTGGAGTGACCTCTTGGAGGTAATTCCCGAGTGCTTGTTGCATGCAAACCAGAGAAAGAAGAAGTGAACTTTTGACCACATCGTGCTGCATTTATATGTAAATAGCAGCTGCAGCAAGCAGTGATCCTTCATGTAGTGACATGACATTCGGCATTGTGTTTCAGCCCTCTCAGTTCAGGCTGATTCCTGTGTGTGTGTGTGTGTGTCAGCCTCTTGTCTTTTCGTCTGTCTAACCGTGTGTTTGCTATTTTGTCCCAGAGTCCATTGCTCCCCAGGCTTGCGGTTTTGCTTTCCTGTACACGGTGGTAACGCCGCACACTTTCTGTTCTCGTGGACAGTCTGTCATGTTTTATCAGGGAGCTGTGTTTAGCACTTGGAGACAGTGTGGTGGCAACATTGCCGTGTTGTTGTTGTCGGGTATTTTTAGTTCAGCAGACACTGGCCTGAGTGGCCTGTATTATCCACTTAAGAGCGCAAAATGCCTCCATCGAGACTCTGTCCTGTCTTTCGCTCTGTTTTTATCTCTCTGCGTCCGACTGTAACAAGTTACACATTCTGGGATGTATGAAATCCTCGTCACCGCTCAATCACAGAGCCAGTTTCATTTAATGACTAACCGATCCCCCCCGAAAGCTACATGATTCTGTTTTTAGGTATGCCACGACTCGTTACAGTTGCCCCATGCTGTCATTGCCGGCACATGTGATGTGTCACTCCGCACAGCGAGCCAGTCTACTCTTAAAGCCTCAGTCAGCCGGTGAGCAATGCTGTGGGAAATGAGTGCAGTGAAAGCATGCGTGAGATGTGTGGGCGTGTTAGCTTTAGCGTTAGGACTAATGCTCAGGGTTATGCCCCACAAAGCAGCTGGAATGTACAGGAACTGAAGGAAACAGCGCAGCAAACGTATCCTCTGTCCTATCCCTCCCTTTTTTTTCTCCTCCTTTTTTCTCGCTTCTATTATTCTTTCTTTACCTCTCGCCCTCTCTTTTCCCTCTTATGTTCAGCAACTGTGCTCTCTCTCTTTTTCAACCCCCTGCAGGCAGGTTTTTTGGACAGAAACAAAAGACTGATGTGTCTCTCCATGTGGTTGCGGACTAGTCAGGCTAAAACCCTTGCCAAGGAGCCAGCAGAGAACAATGGAAACGGCCTGGAGCCGTCACAGGGCAGGCCTAATGAGAAAACCCCCTTCATGTAAGAAAAGTCTTCAGGAGATTAGCTCACGTGCTGTACAGTACAGTACAGGGAGGAACTTTGGGATTACATATTTATGCCAAATCCTGGATGATTATACCTGACAACAAATGTCACCCAGCTGCTACTTACAGTGTTAATGTGGACGATTACACTGCTGTTGCTGTTGTGATGTTAGTTATTTAGAGATTTCAGAGGGATATGAAACAATCGGTTGCATATTTCAGGAGTGATTCAGTTTATCCTTGCAGGTAAACTTCAAAACACAAAATCTCCAGGGGAGTTGTGATCACAAGTAAAGAATTTAACGATTCAGTCTGTAAATGAACTCTCGATTTTTATGTTCCCGTCTCATTGGCTTTCAGCTCCCAGCATGTCTCTCCCTGCCTGTCACTGATTGACAGGGCAAGGAGAGCGTCAGGCCATAAAAGAGTTATGCAGGTAACCGGGCTCTCTATTTGAACTTGAAGCACAGGAAAGTGGGTTAAGTGAAGTGAATCTATTGCCTAACAGGGTGCAGCTGCCTGCCAGATTTAGCGGTGGCTGACAGTTGTAAACACACTCTTATCTAGTCATTCAGGAGACACAAGCCTGCCAGAGCAGCTACCCACTGTTGACATGGTTTCTGTCAAAAGGGGCGCACTGAGTACACTTGATAGCGCTGCTGGTGTGGGGAGACCGGAGGCGTACTTAACAAATGTGTCGTGCTGATATGCATGCTTATGTTTAACTCAAGGAAGGAAAAAAAACTATTTAAAAGCTGTAGGTAGTGCAGGGTGTTTACAACACCAGTGCCATTTGCAGTGATACCTTCCTTCCAGACAAGAACTCACACATGCTAAATATACTTCTCACAGACTGCCACCTTTTCCTTACTTGCACACACACGCAGATGCACACACAGTGGGCTTTTTTGTCTGAGAGAGTTCAGGCATCTGGAGAGCAGAAACCCTGTGTGGTGACCTCTGACCTCCGGTGGCTTAGAGTCGTAGACTGACATGAGGGTCTCTGGGAGACTTTCAGGTGACTCAGAGTGCTGTCAGAGGGTTTTTAAAGCGCCATTGTATTCGGTGTGTTCAGGGTTTGTTGTGTCTCTGCAGTATTAGCTGATTGCATGTGATAAGTGATGAGCTGCAAACCTGTTCTCTAAGCTTCACATATAACAATGCTTTAAAACCCGCGGCTTTTTGTAGTTTTCATTTTCTACAGTAGCACATCTTACTCCACTGGAGGCCGCATTGAGTCATCCAGTCATCCAGTCTTGTATTGCTGCATTGTTGCTCACAACAGCAGTGTCACATCACATGGTGAGAACCTTTCAGGTTATTGTCATCTCATGACCCAGTGACAAGCTTTTTTGACAAGGATCCAAGACAAACTGGTTGGTAGAGTTTAGCACTCAGCCTCACAAAGCCAACGCTTCAGGGCTAGAAACGTTGATGGATATTCATCCAGTGGCACTCAGTTGCTCTCCCTATGCTGTCATCCTGGTGTTTATTTGATTTTGAAGCTGCGCTAGCTGCGACCCATTATCCCTGCTTTGTTTTCCTGCTGGCTGGTGTTTAGGTGAGCGTCAGTGCAGCTGCAGTGTACCCTGTCAAGGTAAACAAATGGCCAACAGAAGCTACCCTCTGCTCGCTGCTGGTGAGACGCCAAGCCTCCCGGCAAACTTCATGTTGCTATGCGTCACCATGGCGACGCTATCACAAAGGACTCCAGCTGGTTCTCTGTGCATGTGTTTGTGTATGACAGAGAGGGAGAGAAAGAGAGGGAGACGGACAAATGGACAGACGGAGCCAGGCAGTAACTCTGATTTACCCTCCTCCTCTTCCTCCTCCTCCTCCTCAGTCTTGTTCAGCTCCTCTTCTCTGTTCACTATTCTCTGCCCTCTCCCCTCTGGCAGACCCTCATCCCAAACACGGTGCAGCTGGGCTCAGCTGTCAATGTTCCCCCATACTGACCGCCCCCTTTCCGGGCCTTTGTATTTGTTTAGTTGGTTGGTGGTGGATTTGCCCTTGGCCCCCGCGCGGGGGAGCCCGTTCCTGTTAGCTAGCCTCTTAAACCAAACCGTCTGCTCTTTGAAGTGGCCTATCACACAGATACACAGATTGGAGGTTACGAGGCAGCTGTCTGCCTTCAATCTGTCCTGTAACATGAACGCGGTGATTAAATAAAGGAAACAGCAGACACCTATGCAGGCACACAAATAGGACACAGTGATCAGCAGAGCCAAAAAAAGAGGTGGCCAGCAAGTCTGTTTTTGTTCTGCAGGCAGCAGAAGTGAATGGAGACTTTGCTTTGTCTCAGGGGAGGGAAGAGTGCTTTCTTTGATATTATCAAGCCCAGAGGTGGGGGGGAGTGCTCTGCCAAGAAGAACTGCTATTCACACCAAGTTGTCGGCATGGAACTTTTGAAGCGTTTGTCAAAAGAGGGATTTGGCAGAGGGCCACTAGAGTTTTGTCATTCACAAACTCTCCTCTTTGGGATGACAATGCTCGCAGCAGGCTGCACCTACCTCTGAGAGGGAAAAGAGATGAAATTCCACAGTTCCGCCTCCATTAAGTGAGGAAGTTGTTCCCAGTTCTTGCGGCACTCAAGAGAATATGAATGATGTCTTTCTTTCTCTGCGATCAAAGCACTGCTAACCTAGTATTATGAAGTGACAGAAAACTTCCTCTGTGCTCGTCAGTACTTATCTGTTTTCAGTGAAGAGAGTTTTCCACTTTGCCTCTGAAGGGTCTGATGGAATCCTGCGTCACATTCCTACTTCACGCTGTCCTTGACTGTCTGTGTGTGTGGGAGGTCCAGAGCAGTGTAGCTGTCTACTGCTTTCATGGCTGAAAGAGGATCTAACTATTTTCTTATCTGTCCTGTGGAAACTGGAAACTTGGTCTCTGTTTTATCAGAACAGATGTTGATGCTTCTCCCTCACTATTGTCAGACAGGCAAAAGGTAGAGTTTTTCTAACGTAGAAAATTTAATTCATTTATTTTGCTAAATGTTTGGTGACACTTCTCGACACACTCCGTTCGACTCACTGGCACAGGCCGGGTCACTGTGGACAAGAGCTCATGATGCATGGGGAGCATATCAGCAGCAGGAAGTCTGTGGTCTCACTTGATGTGGAGAGGTTGAAACGTTAGGCTGGTTTGTGTCAGTGTTATTTGTGTGCATGCGCATGCACAGCTGCAGGCCTGTGCACGTACATGTGTGCGCGGGCATGTTCCGACCCCGGAGTGTGTTTACTTAACCTGTCTCGGCGTTCAAAACCCCCTGTCATTCTCCGGCGTGTCTGGCTCCTTGCAGTGACAGCTAGGTGGGACGCGGCACATCGTCTCCTGTTTCATACACCGCTTTATGGAGCAGATGAAAACTGCTCTCTGTCCTCTGTTCTTTAACCCTTCTCTGGGCCCCGGGAGGAGTGCACACACACACACACGTATACAGTCATCCGACATGCGCGCACACAAGTGTGAGTTTTAGATGGCTTCAGGGGATAGAAGCTCTGAAAGGGGCTGACATTCAATCCTTTGAACCTCCACGGCTGATAGGGGCAGGACCTCGCCCTCTCCCTCTGTGTGAGCGCATGTGTGTGTTCGCTGTGGATTTTTTTTTTTTTTGTTCTCTTGCCGGGTCTGTACTCTGTGACCTTTTCCGAAGATTAGCCCTGGATGTCGATCATATTCCCTAGACATCCGTGAAAAGTCGAGACAGTGGTGCGTATCGCGGCATGCTCGGATGGTTCCGCCTAAGATGACTTTGGCAGTCATTCCTGCCCATACAGTGTCTCTCAAAAGAAATACACGTGACGTTTAGCTGTGGAGGGAGATACAGTAAGTCATCCTCTTTTGTCTTTCTTGTGGTTTGGTGCGCCACCATCAAAGACGCTCGTATTAGCAGCTGTGATCTAATCTCAAGGCGGCATTCATCCCGTCTGAGGAACTTTCCAGCCTGTCAAAACCTGACTGAAATCTCATCTGGGATCGCCCAATCGCTGCTGGAGAGGCAGGGGAGGAAGTGGGGAGGGCGGGCGGAGGGCGGCGGATGACTCTGACAAACCAAGGGGATGAAGTCAGCCTTCCCCGTTCACCTCCCAGTATGTGAAGGCCTCTCTGTAGCTGTCACTGAGATGGCAAGACACAAAGCAAACAACATCCGGCCCTAATAGTTTTAGACATGGCTGCTCGTGCTGGGTGTGGCTGGCAACAGTTGTCTGCCGCACACAGAGCAGCGATCTCACCACGGTAGGATGTTTGTCTTTTGTAGGGATTAAAGGGATCCAGGAAACCCGCTGTCCTAGTTTTGGTGCAGAGCAGCGAGAGAGAGCGACCTAGTTTTGATGATAACGCCAGGGCAGGAAGGAGATTCCAAGCCATAATGTAGTTAGGATGTGGCTCTTTCTGTCTTTCTTTAGACAGACCGTGTTTTTTTTTGTCTGGTGGCATGTTTCTATAGACAGGCTTATGAGTCAGTGTGTGTAAGAGGCTCCATTGTCTGTGCAGGACCCGTAACTGTAACCTGAGAGCGAGAGAGCCCTGACAGAAAGGGGAAGAGTGTTACTGAGCAGCACTATGATGCTTTTTAATATCTGTTTGTCTGGATTTAATACAAAGCCTTTGGAGCTCACCGAGCTCTCCGGCTGTCCTCTACAGTATCATTTAACTTCTGTGCTTTATCATAAATATCATTTAACTTCTGTGCAATTATGCATGCAAACAACAGCGAGGCACACTAGCACGCAGGGCTACATTCAGCACCAATAAATTGTCCTGGATGTGTACAGTAAGTGCACAGAGGGTTTAACCATCTAGATCAGTGGGTCAAGAGGCTGACACACTAATCCTATTACTAGACGAGGCTCTGATTTGTTCAAGTTGGCCCTAATCTACTGTCCATTTTGACTCAAACACCAGGACCTAAGACCTCTGGTGACAGCTGACACCCTGACGCTTTAGCCGAAGAGATTTTCCTCCTTCCTTCCTTTTAAATAATAACGTTTGATTACTACATTTTCATTCGCGGTCTTCATATTCTTATTTTCTATGTTACATAACACACATGCATGCTGTGTTTTCATGCTCTCATTCAGAAACATGTGCTCAGTCTGATTTTTATCTTGTTTATATTTAGATTATTTCATGCTTTACAGATTATTTGCTGCTGCATCTATTTAAAGGGCCAGTAAAGGTCT
>JAVQJZ010038944.1:0-27921 GCA_036025355.1 Leiopotherapon unicolor | reverse complement strand
TAAAATAATGTGAGCAGGAAATGTTCCCGTCAGCGTTTTATTTCTCTTCATGATGTTTTGTCCTCACACACCTTCAGCTGATTATTTATTACGCAGACGAACATCAGAGAAGTGAAATCACAGAGACGTGAAGAAACGAGAGAAAAACAACATCTTGCTGCTTTTAATGGCGGCGTGTTTTAAACCTGAGCTGATGATGTGCTGCTGAACTTTTTAATTACAGTAACTGAGTAACAGTGGCTCCTAAAATGTTTCCAAATATTTTCTTGTCTTGTCTTTCTGTTTAGTTTGACGGATGACAAATTGGAAAAACCAACTTCCTGTAAAGTTTAAGTGACTTGATGACTGATGAACAAAGAGATAAAAGTGACGCTGATCTTCACCTCTGAGTGTTTCAGTCTCATAATCAGATGAGTCCGTTTCAGCCGCTGATTTAAATAAACTTCTCTCCTTCCTCTATGAATATTTTTCATATCAAACCTAATTGCTCATTTCCACCAGCTCCGCTTTGCAGTTTGTTCTTCTGTCGTGAAGCTGGAGGAGCTCCAACAGCCCGAGGCCGACAAACTCGCTCACAAATCGAGCGTCTGTAATTAAAAACTAACAAATCACTTGGCAGTCGTGTTGATGCCGGTCGAGTCGAGTCGGATCAGGTTCAGGCTGCGACTTTCTCCAGTCACACAGCGTCCAGCCAAACACTCAGAGAAGACACAGTTAAACACACAATGAGAGATAAACGCTCTGTTAGAGTGGAAGAGATGAGGACGGGTTGTTCATCAGTTTCCTCTTGTTCATTTGTGCATTTCTCATCAGTTTATGAGCTCAGAAAGCTGAAGTGTTATGTAAGAACAGCCAGTCGATCACAGTTTGGCTTCAATAATCCGATGTCTTGTTTGTCATCAGACTTTCCTGCAGAGCTTGAGGAGGTTTTTCAGGTGAGCCGAGCCGGAGCGAGCGACCCGGGTTAAGTTTGTAAAAAGACCTGCTGCGCCTGCAGGTGGATTACAGGTGACACATTCACAGGTGAGCGATGGCTTCCAGAGAAAGTCATGCATCACGCTGACAGGCTCAGGTCAGGATCAGGGTGTAGAAACAGGATTGGTAACATGCAACTTTGAAGATTAACAGATAACTGCAGAGCGAGCGCAGCCAAACCTTTCATCGTTTCTTTATTAACCCTCCCTGCTGGATTGTTGGCGGCGCTGGTCGGGGCGGAGGGGGGGGTTGGCGTTGGCCAGGTGATGAAAGATGCTGAGAACTGGGTGTGTGGCCTCACAAAGGAAGGAATGAGGAGGTGAAAGTGAAGATAAAATGTGCAAACAGAAATAATTCAGACTGTGAAAACAGCTGATCGGACTCATTCAGAGTTTAAATCAGAGCGAGAAAAGAAAACAGACTTTTCTTACACGACCATTCGAGCTTAATCTGATGGAAAAAAGTCTGCATTCATCTTTTCTGTCCCCTCAGCTGCACTTCTTCTTAAAGAAATCAGTTTAAATTAGAACAGGACACAAATGATCTGATGTGGAAATTTACTGTTATTGATTATGTATCAGCTCTCCTGTTGAGTTGGTGTCTTCACGGCCAGCAGGCTTCAGTCTGATGATGTAAGTAGCATCAGTTAGCTTAGCATCAGCTCTCTGTATGAACTGTATGAACCTGCTGATGCTGACTGACATAAAACATTTACACACATTTATCTTTCAGACTCTAAAACTGTAGTTTCTGCAACATTAAGGTGACTTCCTGTGACAACAACAACAATAATAAAAATAATAAACAGGTTTAAAACATTTTCTGATTCTTGCTTCTTGCTGAAGTTCATACGGACACAAAAAGCTCTTCGTGTTTATCTGACGGCTGCAGTCTCTTGTTTTGTCGCCAGGACAAACTGTCACTGTTGTTTTAAGGACTTTCTCTCCAAAAAACGGGTCACAGCTAATCAACGTTTCAAATCTCGTATTAACATGCCCTGTCTGCTGCCTGTTTGACCTTCATTTAATCAGGAAGTTTCTTTACTCCTGAAACTACAAGCAGACATCAAAGCTTTTAGATCGCTGAACCGGAGCTGCAGAAGAAACGAGACGAAGCGACTTCAGGAGACTTTTCTGATGAAAACGAGCAGCAGACGAGCTGTTGAGATGTTTCCCTGATCCGTCCTGACCTGCTGAGGATTCATCTGAAAGGTTCAAACGAGGCAGACGAGCCCTTTAAAGGTTAACGTGCTGATGACGACTGCAGCCTGAAACCAGCTGAACTCTTGTTCTCACATTAAAGTCGCTCAGCAGCTCCAACACAAAGATTTCAAACAAAGATGAACATGTTTGCTTTTTCTTCTGTCTCATTTTCAGTGATGCTCACTTTTTGCTTTTCATGCTGTTCGATAAATTAAGTTTCTCATCATTACTGTCATCTTTTCCTACAGTTAACCTCTAAATCATCATGATGCTCAACTCTTCTGTTCACTAAGTTTTTTTCAGTTAATGGTAAAAGCAACATCTTGGCTTCACGCATCACAATTATCACCAATCGCTGTGACTGGTGATAATGAGAAGAACGATTTCTCCTCTTGCTATATAATGTTATATAACGTTTATGGGATGAAAGGTGTGATCTCCTTCTGTGTCTCTGTAGAAACACTTCATGTATTCAGACTCTGCATTTTATTCGTTTTATTTATGCTTCATTCTTATTTCTGCATCCATGCTTCAACTCTTAGTGACAATTATTATGCTGACATTACTTCTGCTGCTCTAACAGGGAGCTAAAATAGATCCCATGTTGTTCCACCGCATCACTGTTTCTGTTCACGAGCAACGACCCAACGTCCAAACTCGCAGAAACTTATTGTGCAAATTCTACAAACTCCTGAATGTTTCATGGATGAAATCAAGAAATTTGACTGTCTCAAGTGTTCGTCTGGATGCAAGCGGAGCAGCAGATACGACCTTTCACAGCCTCTTCGTCTTCATCACCTCCCTCCACCCTGCAGATAAAAGTCGTAAACTCGACTGGACTTGTGCTTTTAGACAAAGCTCCCCTCGTTAATCCAACCTCTCGTTAATTTCATCTCCTGCACACAAACAAAGAAGAACTTTCTTTGTTTCCAAAGTGAACGTCGTTTAAAATGATTCGAGCGTTTCTCTGTCTGCTGTCGCCTCGAACATTTGTTCACGTCTTTTCATCAGTTAATTAGTGTTTAGTGTTGTGTTTATGTAACGAGACTTTCTTCAGGTGGGTGACCTTCACAGTCAGCTGTAACTGTGACTGTGTAATTATCTCCAACGCCCAAATTCCTCCCCAGTTAGCTGACATTTACAGTTTCATCACAGTTAACTTCTGAGAATGAACCAACACTTATAATTGGCTGAACTTTGGCTTGTCCTGTGTGTTTTGACAGATTTGCTTACACAAGGCTGCTCTGCGCTTTCTCTCCAAAGGTCACGCCGAGCCTGCAGCTTCTGGAGACCTTACACCCAGATCAACACAAGCCGCCATTGTCACGCAACTAATCAGGTTTGAAGGTTACATTTTTCCCTGACCATCCCCGCCACGCCCAGCACGGATCTCCCTCGCTGCACATACCTGGCTCGCCGCCTCACCTGCTGTCACTGTGATTGACAGCTCTGTGCCTCCAGCGGGTTTAAAAGGAGGAGAGACTCCGGCGGCTCGTCACTCTCCTCTCTGTGTCGACTTCAGCCACAGCAGGCAGACAGACAGCATCCATCATGTCCTTCATGTCCCAGGCCTCCTCCGGCTCCGTCAGGATGTCCATGGGCAGCTCCGGCGGCTCCATGATCGGCGGCAGCAGACGGATCTCGTCGATGAGAAGTGGCAGCGTGTACGGAGGAGCCGGAGGCTGCGGGGTCCGAATCTCCTCGTCCTCCAGGGGAGGAAGCCTCGGCGGCGGCTACTCGTCCTCCATGAGCTACGGCGTGAGCGGCACGGACGACAGCCTCATCGGAAACGAGAAGTTCACCATGCAGAACCTGAACGACCGTCTGGCCACCTACCTGGCCAAGGTGCGCTCTCTGGAGAAGGCCAACGCCGAGCTGGAGCTGAAGATCAGACAGTTCCTGGAGAGCAAGGTCGGCCCCTCCACCAGAGACTACAGCGCCTTCTTCGCCACCATCGCTGACATCACCGCCAAGGTAACGCTCATCCTCTCACCTGACAGGCAGCTGGAAGGATGAGACTCAAACATTCACCTTATTTTATTTATCAGATTTATCAGTTTGATATCTGTGATCTGACAGGAGAAATAAACGTGTGTTAAATCTTTGTCTGCTGCAGATTCAAGGCGCCGTCAAAGCCAACGGAGCGATCCACCTGAGCATCGACAACGCCCGGCTGGCTGCAGACGACTTCAGGACCAAGTGAGTTTTCAGGCTGCAGGTGGGGTATTTGTACGAGGAGCTGCAGAATCAGCTGCTCAGAGGAGAAAGTTTGAGCTTCAGTTTTCCAGGATGATAATCAGACTTTTTGCTTGACAGGTGAGATGTTGACGAGGAGGTTCGGACTCATGAAAGCTCATTAAACAGCTGCTTTAAAGGGTCACTCAGACAAACTGCAGCAGGTTTCCAGAACTAGCATTAGCACTGATTTAATATTAGCATTAGCACGAGGCCAGAAGGTGTGACAGTGGTAGTATTTATCTTACCTGTCCCTCCTCCTCCTCCTCGTCCTCCTGCAGGTTCGAGAACGAGCTGGCCATGCGTCAGTCGGTTGAAGCCGACATCACCGGTTTGAGGAGAGTCCTGGACGAGCTGAACATGGCGAAGACCGACCTCAGCCTGCAGATCGACGGGCTGAAGGAGGAGCTGATCTTCCTCAAGAAGAACCACGAGGAGGTCAGTGAGCGCGAGACAGACGAGTGAAAGTGACATGAAAGGATGAAAATGTAACGAAAAAATAATAATTATACATTTTTGAACTTTAGACATTTAAATTAAAATATTGTGTAGTTTGCTCTTAGACTTAATTTCTGTTTGATTAATTGATTTTACAGAACAAACACAATCACCTGTCATATTGGAGGCATTAACACTTTAAAAGTCCAATGGCTCCCCCTACAGGCTGCGCTGCTCATTACACCCCAAACACACCATAATCTTTCTCTTATTCATCAATTATCAATGGGACCGTGTGCCATTAAAGCGACAAATTAGAAAATAGAGGTTTTATTATTATTATTAGTTGTCTGAGGAGAGTCCAGGATCTTTTATTATCACCTGCACAACAACCATATGAAGGAATCACTGCCAATGAAGTTCTTGAGTCTTTGGCTTCCTTAAAAAATGCAGAAAAATATTTAGAAGAAAGACAAACAGATGCTGAACTGAAGATAAATCATAATGTAATAAAGTAAAATATAATTGGCACAGCTAATAAAGCATATAAATAAATGTACTGTGAATAAAATGTGTTGGATTTGGAGGACGCAGTAAAGTGACGCCTCCTCCGTCTGTCTGCAGGAGCTGCTGGCGATGCGAGCTCAGATGAGCGGGCAAGTGAACGTGGAGGTGGACGCCGCTCCGGGCGCCGACCTCACCAGGATCATGGCTGAGATCAGAGAGCACTACGAGGGCATCGCCGCCAAGAACCAGAGAGAGCTGGAGAGCTGGTTCCAGACCAAGGTAACACCGTGACATCACTTCCTGTGGAGTGACATCACTTCCTGTGATGCTAACTGAGCGATCCGTTTGTGTCCGAGCAGACGGAGACACTGAGCAAAGAGGTGATCACGCAGACGGCCACGCTGCAGACGTCCAGGACAGAGGTCACCGAGGTCAAACGGACGCTGCAGTCTCTGCAGATCGAGCTGCAGTCGCTGCTGGGCCTGGTGAGAGAAGTACTCGGATACCACACTGTACTCAAGCAAAAGTACTCAGTTACTTTACAGAGCTGTTGCTGCAGTCATCATCAATTATTCATCTGAAACTTCAAGTCTCTTTTTGTAGTTTCTAATCAATGAATTTGAGGAATTTTAGATATTTTGATCAACATTTGATAAATAAACGTTAAAGACCATCATCCAGCTTAAACATATTAAATCAATTCAGATATAAAACTGTGTCAGGCAGGTGTAAAGTAACTAAATCGATTCAGCTTACAGATTATTATAAATAAATGAATGTGAACTTTTTCCTCAGAAAGCGTCACTGGAGGGGACTCTGGCTGAGACTCAGAGCCGCTACGCCATGCAGCTGTCCGGGTACCAGATGCAGGTCAGACACAAACAGGAAGTGAATCTCTGACTTTGTTTATGGGCTCGGCGTGACGCAGGCTTTAACCGCCCATCTTCCTCCTGCAGGTGACGGCTCTGGAGGACCAGCTGGCCCAGCTGAGGGCCGACCTGGAGCGACAGGGACAAGAGTACAAGATGCTGCTGGACATCAAGACCAGGCTGGAGATGGAGATCGCCGAATACAGGAGGCTGCTGGACGGAGAGGCCAGCAGCAGGTGAGCCTCACCTGAGCGCAGGAGTTTAATACATCGATATTTATCTATATTGATGCTGATGACACATTTGTATATGTGTGTATAAAGGGAGTTTGTTTAAATGAGTAAGTAAGAAAGTAATCAAGTATTCAAATAGCCTGTAAGTAACCTGCAATTAACCAGCTAGTAAATAAGCTCTAACAGACTTAAGTTTTAATGTTAACATTAGTTTTTAAAAGAGCTGAGTGATTAGGAATTATGCAGTAAGATTTAAAGAGGAGTAATTAAATGAGTAGTTACAGTGGTAAGATTTTTGATTGGAATTTAAGTGCTGAATAATAATAATAATAATGTTGGGAAATAAAATAAACTGAACACAATGTGTGATTTAATCTGATATATATTTATAATACATTAATATTTAATAAATATTTATAATACATTAATATTTAATAAATATTCACGCTGACACTTTCTGATTGGTCTGCAGCATTGTGGTGGGCGGATCCTCCTCGTCCTCGTCCTCCACGACGACCAAGCGCACGGTGACGGTGGTGGAGACGGTGGTCGACGGGAAGGTCGTCTCCTCTTCATCGTCCAGCAGCTCCTCCGCTTTCCGCTGATCAGCGCCAACATTTACACAATCAGATGTTTAAAGAATAAAGGAGAGTCCAAAACGAAGCGAGCGTGTGTTCGTGTTTCTTGTTTCTATCATGTCCATCAGCCCCGTCGCCATGGTTACCGGCTGTTTAATACACCTCTGATTTGGGTTGAACAGATTAGATTCAAATTTCCTGTCATAGCTGTTCAGCATCTTACAGGAAACAAAAAACATGTGAACACCAATAACTACAAGAAATAAAGGACCAAAAAGGAGGAAAATATCAAAATAAATAAATATCTATGGAAGCTAAGAGGTGCCATGTTTGTCAAAACATAAATAAGGCTGAGGTAAAATAGAGATAATTCAACAAGAATGAAATGAAATGAATAATGACCCCTTTATAGCATGAACATTAATGAATAAAATCAGCTCCTTTAATCTCTAATTAATCACCTGCACAGTGATTTAAATATCTTCATCCAAAAAGGGAACATGGATCCACTGATTTTGTCCTGAGCTTCATTTTTATGCCGACAAAAATATAAAGATTAAAGAATACGTCCATCCATCATTTTCCAGTTTCTCTGTTGGTGTGAAAATGCAGAAAGCTTGAAGTGCCTGTCCGAAATGATAAAAGAAGACGAGAGAAGAACAAAGTGAAAACAGGTACCTTGGATGAAGACGAGCGACGGTGCTGCCACCTGCTGGTCGTCTCTTTAAACTCGGCTCAGGTTGCAGTTTGGCAGCTGCAGCAGCTCTGCAGGCGGATTCGCAGATTTAATTTCCTCCCATCAGGACAGGAGAAATTTCTCTATCAAGCCCTCGGCTTCATTCCTGCAAACACACGCCTCCTCCTTTTGTTGGACTCCTCCGGTGTTGTCAGAAGGTTTTAGGATGGATTACATGATCTGCTCCAGTTTGGATTCTCACGGAAAACAGAGAAACTCAATATTTCTGTGACAGTTTGTAACAAACACATTTTCTATGTGCAAAGATGATTTTAAAAGATCTTCTCTCCAAATGAGGCTTTAAAAGTCTAAGTCACTAAAGCAAACACACCGTGTGAACAATAAAAACAATAAATTCACACACACACATTCACATGCAGTTTCTGAAAACGACAGAAACCTGCAGCCACTTGCAGAGCATATTTAATCCTTTTACACACTTTAAGAGCACTACAGGATAAAAACTCAGGTTATTTATTTATTTATTTATCTGCTGACAGTCACGCTGCTGCTCTTCTTATGTTGATGCATGTTTGTCAGTTTGGATCCAGTTGAACTGAAACTTTAATCTTCACCCTGCAGCAGAGACGCTCGGCAGCCCGCAGGAAACAACATGATGTGAAAAACTGTGAGGACAATGAATGGATTCATTCCCACAGGTACATTTATCACCTCAGCACACATCTGATTGGTCGCCTGGGTGCTGCCCCTCTGTCCTAACGTGTGATTGGTTATCAGCCTGATCGGAGGCGGGACCTTTGATCAACCCAGCTGTTTGACAGTAAAGCAGATTTATGGTGTAATATATCTGATCATGTCATCTAAATGCAATATGATATGAAAACCTTATTAAAGTTTGCAGACACGAGAACAAATCAAACTCTTTGTATCATCCAGGATGCTGAAATGAATAAATGAAGTGTGTGTGTGAGTGTGTGTGTGTGTGTGTGTGTAAACATCGGCTGATCCCACTGCACTAAAGTGAAGACAAAATATCTCAGAAACGAGTGCTGCCATCACGCTGTAGTAATCAGGGGGAGGAGCCTCTTTAGGCCCCGCCCACACCCACCCCTGTCGATCAGTAATCAATAATAAATAATTGTCAGCGATCACCTGTTAAAGTTAAAGTTACACAGTGTTTCTTCTCTACATCAACTTCCTGCAAAGACACCTCCACGACGACCTCACTGTGACTGACAGCTGCCAATCATGAAGCCACGCCCCCTTTTGAAATATAATCAGATAACTAATAAAAACCAAACTGATCAGAAAGATGCAAACTTGAACAAACATCAGTGTGATGAGAAATATGCAAAATGACAGAAAACATCTTTGGGAAACTTTTGTTTGATGTTTGATTTTTTCAGTTTGTCCCATCTGCTAACATGGAGGGGGCGGGGCTTATGAGCCTAACTGCTGTCAGTGTGTGTGTGTGTGTGTGTGTGTGTGGTTGGGGGAGGGGGGGTCACTTAAAAGTCAATTTCTATTGAGTGTCTGATGACCTGCAGCAGAAAGAGAAGAATTTACTCACAGTTTGATTTTTACTGTTTCATTACATTTCAGCCCCTCCCCCGCCTCAGGCTGCCCCCCCGACTCCTGCTGCTGTTATATAACCACAAACACACATAAATCTGCTCTGACAGCGCCGCCGGCTGCTGCTCTTCTGGAGTTCGTGTGTGCGAATAAAAAAATACATCGTCCTGTTAAATGTCCCCGTCCGAGTCTGCACAGCGGGACCGAAAAGATCCGACTCAACCAAAGTTACTGATTTTATTTTAGCAGAAAGACGCGAAGCCTGAGAGAGACGCTGCTCAGACGTTAAATAAGAAAAGACAGATTCACTTGATAAACAGCAGAAGTAAAGTAAAACTGGTTTATTTCCAGGTTTGGAGTTTAAATAAAGAATGAACATCAGCTGCTGACTTTGACTCGAGGTGTTTTTCTGCAGGTTTCTGTTGAGCCTCGGAGATGAAAAGTGAGCCTCATTGTTGGGGTTGATTGGCAGATGGTTTACAGAGCTTAAGCTTCATTCAGATCCGAGGCGTGGTCTCAGTTTGGAGGGTTAGAAAGTCACCGGAGGAGCCTGAAGCCAGAAACAAGCTGCTGCCTCTGAGCAAGGCAGCGACCTGCAAACAGCCACATTTACTGAAAGACGTGAAACGGCTGATTGGACCTTCACTGAAAGAGTTTTCAAAGCCAACAGTGACTCTGAAAAACGACGACAGTGACACGAATCTCACCAGTTTAAGGCTGAACAGACGTCTCAGAAAGATTCAGGACTTTTCTGAATCCTGAGCCAACAACTAAACTCGAGCGCTGATAAGTTTCAGCATTAAATACTGAGGGTTTGTGGCTCTTCACAGGCTGCAGCTCTTCAACATTTAAAGTCTGCAGCCACATGAATCACGGCTGTTAGAGTTTTTTTTAGTCGTGCACGTTAAGGTGAAGTGAAACGTCCACGCTGACGTCGCGTGACGGACGTCCAGCAGAAAAACATCTGTAAGAAGAGAAAAAACACCCAGAGATCATCGAGTTTGGCAGGAATTTAAAATACATTCAAATGAAATGAAGTTCAGTTTGTGGAGGATGATTTCTTTTTCTCAACTTCTTCTTCTGTCCCAAATTTCATCTTTTCTCATGTTGATTGAACTCTGATGACTCACTGAAACATTTTTAATCAAGTTAAAGTTTGAGGCCGAGGAGCCCTGCAGGTGAGTGGAGTATACGAGCTGTTCATGCGTGCAGAGACACATGCATCACTGCGGGCGACGAGCTTCAGCGGCTGCAGGCTGGAAGCTCGTACGTGTGACAGCATATCGCTGCCAATCAATCACATCTTTTCATTCCTCGCATCAGAAGTGCTGAGCAGACGGCTTTGCACGGACGGCATCACAAACCACGGGAGGAGTGCGAACACAAGACGGGTCGTCGACCTCGTCCTGCAGCTGCACATTTAAAACCACCAAAGAGGAAATAATATTCACTCTGCATCCATCCAGTAACAGTCAGCTGAGTAAATGTGAGATTGTTGTGCAGGACGTGCAGATGTTTGGTCTCCACACTCGACTTCAACGTGTTTAACATGAACAGCCCAGCAGACAGCAGGTCGTTTCTGTCCGTTTCTAATCGTTCTTCTTCACACGTTTCTGTCAAAGTCCATCTCTACACTACCACCTCTGACCACAGGGGGCGCCGCCATCAGCCTGAAAACATCACTGAGCTGCTTTAAGTGAAGTCGGTCAGTCAGTCCGTCTGTTTTCAGCTCAAACAAACAGCACGAGCCAAAAACAGCTTCTGTTTACTGTCACTGCTTCACGTGTTGTTTTGGGTCCAACATTTTTTACTGAGCAGCACATAAAGATGAATTATTGTTCATAAAGTTCACTTCTGCTGTCCGTAAGATGCATTAATATACAGTTTACTGTACATGTATTCTGTATGTATATATTTAAAAAAGCATTCATTACACAGGAAGGCACATTTCAGACACATGTATGTTTCATTACTTTTCAGCATCCATCACTTTAATGCTGCTGAAGTTGGAGCTGATTTTATTGACTTTATATTCTGCTGTACGTTTTCGTCATATTAACCGAGGCTGAGTTTAAAAAAAGTTTAAACTGCAGCCTCAGAGGACACAGACCTGGTTTTAAAAACAGTTCATCAGATTTCTGACAACAGAGGTTTTTGTTTGTTTTCAGGCTTGACAAGTTCATAGTGGAGCCGAAGCTTCAGTGTCTTTCTGTGCTCACTGTCAGTCAGGTGTCGATTACGCTGAAGATGAACAGAGTGAACAGTCAAGGATTCAAATGGTGAACAGTAAACACACACACACACACACACACACAGACCCACTGAGCTGCAGGTCACCATGACAACACAACAAACTTCCAGCCCAAGGTGTTTTCTCAGCGTACACCTGAGGGCCGCTGTCAGACAGGTGAGCTCGGTGCCAGGAGGCGTTTCGGTCACTGCCGCCATCACTGAGCTCTTTGTACTCCGAGTTATCTCACACAGCCGGGGGGGGGGGGCATCTATCAACAAGTACATCTACTCTGAACTCAATGTGCACACTGTGAACTTCATGCACTCACTGAAGTCACCACGGCATTTTGAAATACTCGTGCTCGAGTTTTTCCTTCTTATCGTGCAGCTTTGGTTACTTTGCAGGTTCAGATTGTTTATTTAAAAGATAATCAACCAATAAATAAATGTGCATTATTATAAATGTGTCAGTGTTTCACTTTAATGCACATCTTTTGTTTGTATCTTGCACAGTGCAGAGAAAGTGTCCACAGCAAAGCATCGTGCTTTTCCTTTAGTGTATCAGATTTTTGGGTATTTAAGAACGTGTATTTCAGATTTAATGAGTGCTTTTGTCTTGCAGTACTTGTGTTTGTCTTATTTTGTATGTTTATAAGTAAAATCTACCTGAGCTAAAGTTAGGTTCTTTCTGAGTTTGAGGTGTGGTGACTTAGATTTCTAAAACTAGCCGTGAGCGATGTGAATGGATGCATCTAATCTCTGGAAACATGACACAACCAGTTCAGCGGTGTTCGAACACACCTGAATTCTTGCACACTCAGGTAAAGAGCCCAGTGACAGTGAAGGAGATGTAGTGCGGTGGCAGCATCACCTCGGGGGGGGTGTGGGCCGTCGACCCCGCCCCCCACCTGCCGCTCAGCCCACCTGAGCTCCTATAAAAAGAGCAAACTGATCCACCGTCCTCACTTCTCTCCTCCCGTCCTCCCCCCACAGGAGAAGACAGACCGACAAACACCTGCTCTTCATCATGACGATGGTTTACTCCTCCTCACGCTCCTCGATGGGCGGCGGCAGCGGTGGCTTCGGTGGAGGCTTCGGCGGGGGCTTCGGCGGGGGCTTCGGCGGGGGCATGAGCTCATTCAGCATGAGCGGGGGAGCAGGGGGTGGCGGCATCAGAGTCTCCAGGGCCAGCCGGACCTTCGCTGCCGGCGGCGGCTTCGGAGGTGGAGCTGGTGCAGGTGCTGGTTTCGGCTTCAGCGCCGGTGGCGGTGGTGCAGGTTTCGGAGGCGGCTTTGGTGGAGGGGCTGCGATGGACGACAGCCTCGTCGGAAACGAGAAGTTCACCATGCAGAACCTGAACGACCGTCTGGCTACCTACCTGGCCAAGGTGGCGGCTCTGGAGAAGGCCAACGGCGAGCTGGAGCTGAAGATCAGAGAGTTTGTGGAGAGCAAAGTCGGCCCCTCCACCAGAGACTACAGCGCCTTCTTCGCCACCATCGCTGACCTGCAGGGCAAGGTGAGGAAGAGGGGCATCATGGGAAATGATGTTCGGTGCGGAGTCTCTGACTCCCTCAGTCCTGCTGGATGTCGTCTTTTTTCCACATTTAGAAAACTTTTCCAAGCACTGCAGGGTGAAAAAGCATTTACTCACTGATTACAAGCATTTTGAACGTGGCACCTCTCAGCTTCCATAAACAGAGAAGAAGGAAGAAAAAAAGAACAAAAGATTTTTCAAGAACCCATAAAAGTATTATTACATCTTCACATGAGCAGATTATGAATTATATTATAGTAGTTGGATTATCAGAATAACGGCCTTATTTGGCTTCCACAGATAACAATAATTAAAGCAGCTCAACAATCAGGGATGAAGTTTTGTCATTTGAGTTAGCGAGAAGTGATGGGATGGACGTCGCTGTATAAAAACAGGTCGACCACACCTGAGCTTGAGCGATCCAGGTGAGACGGCCACGCCCCAAATACCCCGCTGCACACAGACCACCTGGAAACACCTGATCAGGTGTGCACGCAGCTCAGTGGACTGCTGATTTTATTTTAAAACTTGGTTCTGCTTAAACTGTTAGCTGATTCATCAAGTTAGATGACTGACTCGAGTCAATAGTAGTCAATAGTCACTAGTTTTTAGTTAATCTAAGTTACTTTTCAGTTAATCAGCAGATTAATCAACTCTAGAAATAATCTCAGTTTACCTGCTGTGATGGGGGTGAAATAAATCTGAGTAATCAGATCGGCTGGACTCCAAAACCAACAAAAGGTAATAAAATCCGATGATGCAAACCCTGGCAGCTCTCGTCTTCCGTAAATAACTAAATTTAGAAAAAGGAAAAGAGACAAAGTCTCTGTAAAAACAGGCGACCACACCTGGTCCAGGTGAAGCTGCCACGCCTCAAAACCTCAGAAAGACTCGGCCGCTGCTTCAAACTTTCACTGTAATATGAAATATTACAAGATTAAAACATCACAAAAGTTTTATTTCTCTCATATTTTCTTTTTCATTTCCATTTATCAGCTTTATTTGTTAATTACTCACTTTATTATCACAGCAATTTTATTTTTTACTTTGTTGTTTTATACTAATATGTCTGCATGTAACCTGTAAATTCTGTGTATTTTACACATGAAGTTAAAGTTGAATCTCCTTATTTTTTCTCAGTGGAGTTATTTAACGATTTCAGGTCTTCTTATTGAAGACCTTTGAGGGAAAACCTTTGCAGGAAAACTTTCCTCATCACTGTTCCTGATGTGTTGTGTGTGTGTTCAGATCCAGGACGCCATCATCGCCAAAGGCACCGTCTTGTTGAGCATCGACAACGCCAAGCTGGCTCAGGACGACTTCAGAATCAAGTCAGTAAATCTTTCTGTGCTTTTAGCTATTTATGTCTTTTTTGCAAGAAATGTGAGCTAAAAAGCAGAAATATTCCTCCGTCAAAGTGCAGCGAGTCTCTTATTGTGAGCAGCATCACTCCCTCTGCTGGCTGCCGAGGGAAGTGCAGCAAACACACAAACTCAGATCAGCACAGCTCAGAGTCAACATGAGGTTTATAGATCGTTTCAGATCCAGAGTTTGTGAACATGTGACAAAGAGTCACAGCAAAACAAAATGAAGAATTTCTGTTAAAAAGCTTTTCAGCCACTTCCTCTGTTTTGGTTTTATTTTTTGTGCTCCTCATTTGAGCACTTTTTCACCATAAATAAAGTTTCATCACGCTGTTGTTTGTGCCACCTCAACACTGATTTAATTACCTCAGAAGAGTCTGAATGCTTCCTTGCAGGTTTACAACAGGTGTCATTTCACTCAGTCTCGTTTCACTCGGACGTGCAGGTTTGAGAACGAGCTGTCGATGCGTCAGTCGGTGGAGGCCGACATCGCCGGGCTGAAGATGCTGCTGGGAGAACTCGGAGCGGCCAAGACCGACCTGAGCATGCAGATCGAAAGCCTGAAGGACGAGCTGGTGTCCATGAAGAAGAACCACGAGGAGGTCTGAACACCTGAGAGCGGCACACACACTCACATTCAAACACTCACATAAAAATGACATTTACACAATGAAACAATGGTAAAATAGAGTACATGCAAAATCATAAAAACATTTTTAGAAAATATTCTGAGTATAAAAGTTAAATTGAGCAGTTTACAGTTTCTTGTTTCTAATAACTTAACGATTTTTGGGTGAACTAAAACTAAGTCACAGGCGGCAGAAAATAATGTAATGACCATAAAAAGGCCTGTTTGTGATAAACCTCCGTTCATCTTGATCATTTATATTTATCTTTGTACAAAGTCGTGGCTCAGACCTTCTCCTCCTGCAGGACCTGATGTCCATGCGCACTCAGATGAGCGGGCAGGTGAACGTGGAGGTGGACGCCGCTCCTCAGCACGACCTCAACAAGGTGATGGAGGAGATCAGGGAGCACTACGAGAGCATCGCCGCCAAGAGCCAGAGAGAGCTGGAGAGCTGGTTCCAGACCAAGGTGAGGAGGGAGGCCGCGCCACCTGAAACCTGAAGGTGTGTCGCGTCTTTCTGCGCCGCTCACGTGCTCCTCTTCTCCCCGCAGTCGGAGATGATCAGCCAGGAGGTGGCGACCACGGAGATGACGCTGAAGTCGTCGACCTCGGAGGTGAAGGAGGTGAAGTCTCAGCTTCAGGCTCTGGAGATCGAACTGCAGTCACAGCTCAGCATGGTGAGAATATAGTGAACATGATATTCATAAATCTGACATTTATAAGTAGCTCTGACTGTTATTTATAGTTTTAAAAGTTGTTGTTGAATAGTTATTGAACATCAGGTTAGATAATTGATTGTGTTTTGCAGATTAAAGTTTGATTAATAACTTTATTTAATCTACATGGTGATGAAGAACTCTTCTAAAGATCTTTAAATGATTTTTACTTCTTTTTTCTGTGATTTCAGAGACACAGAGAATCTACATGTTGAATATTCATCTTGTATAATGAAGGCAGCAGCACATAATAAAGACACATAATAAAGACAGGATGGTCCAAGGTGCACTTAAAGCAATATTATAAATAAGAAGTGACCATCAGAAAGCACATCGTAGTTCTCAACGATGTTTTATAGAAACCAGCAGGGAGCCCTGCAGCACCGCAGAGGCTTAGTGAACGTTAAAGATCTCAATCTTTTGAAATTATTAGTAAAAATATGAATAATTCAAGGTTGTTTTTGTTTTTTCCTAACAAATAACTTTCTAAACTTCCCCCTCTGCAGAAAGCGTCTCTTGAAAACACGCTGGCTGAGATCCAGAGCCGCTACAGCATGCAGATGAACGGATACCAGATGCAGGTGAGCCGCTCGGACCACGTTCAGGATCTTAAAGTCTGCTTTTAGCGCCAGGTCTGAGTCCACCTGTGTGCCTGTGCAGGTGGCCGGCATGGAGGAGCAGCTGGTGCAGCTGAGGGCCGACCTGGAGCGACAAGCACAAGAGTACCAGATGCTGCTGGACATCAAGACCAGGCTGGAGATGGAGATCGCCGAGTACAGGAGGCTGCTGGACGGAGAGGGCGGCAGGTAAGAAGAGATCGCAGATTCAAACAACGTCAGAGTGAAAATACCTGAAACTTTCAGTCCCATGAATCTTCCTCATGAACTAAAAAGCTCCGTCTTCTTCTGCTTCGGGTCCACGTCCGACAGAAACTGTAAATACAGTTTGAGGATGCAGCTTTTCAAAATAAAATCAGATCTCCTGAGGAAAGTTCCTGCGGTCCGAACACATTGATTTGAGCTTCATAATCATTTAGCTGCACTCAAACATTTGACTTTCTATTTATTTATTTTTTGGTAGATTGAACGGAAACACTTCCTGATAAAATCTGTCATGCGATGGAGATAAATTAATTTTTTTATTTTACATTAAATATTCAGACTCGCTTCTTTTTAAACCTTTAAAAAGTCTTTCTCAGTTTTATCATCAGTCCAAAAAACCTGTTTTCACTTCCTGTAACCTCTGTCAGATCGTCCTCCTCGTCCTCCACCACCACCGCCACCACAGTCATCACCAAGGTCATCGAGGAGACCATCTGAGACCAATCACGCGCCGGCCTGAGGCGGGGGGGCGGAGTCACGCCGCAACCTGAGATCAGACGCGATGAAGCGTTTCGTCTGTTCGTCAGGCTGCACATCTGTCACTTCACCGTTTCTGATTTCAATCCACAAGATTGTGGATTTAAGAGAATTTAACCTTCTTTGCAATCTGTGGTACTTTAAAATTTTTCTGTTCTTTCAAAGAATAAAAGTGAGTCAAACTCAGCAGAACGTGTCCGAGTGTTTCTGAAGAAAAAAAACTCAACAGGAGGTCCAACTTTTAGATTCATCAGCAGATCAGTCAAACTGACGACCCGATGTTAGCATCTGTTAGCATCAGTTAGCATCTGTTAGCATCAGTTAGCTCATCTCGGGGGGGTTTGTCGGGTCTCTGCTCAGGTCTCGATCAGGATCAGGAGGTATCGGTCTGGTCCTGACCTGCTGGATTTGTGTCAGGATCGGGTTCAGGTTTCATTTGGGCCCGGGTCTCGGTCAGGTGCAGGTTCAGGTCTGCAGCGGTGCTCAACAGCTGGTCGGTGGACCTCTAACGGGCCGCGAGGAAACGATGCATGTAAAAAGTAAAATGTGAAAGACTTCAGCCTCACTGATGAATAACGAGCACACAAACAGGCGGCGTGTCATTAGTTTCTTTAATAACTCTTTTCCAGTACAAGATGCTGCATCACTTGTATTTTTTGCTGATGTTTTTTTTTTGTTTTATTAATTTTTTTAGGAATGACATAATCAATAGAAGATTTGTACACAGTGAGCGATCTGAACGGGGAGGGGGGGTCGGGTTCCTTTGTGCTGATGTTTGGTCCCGTCGGAGCCCGACGATACTGAAAACTGAGCTTGTGGCTGGAATGATTTTCAGGAATGTCATCAGCAGATTATCATCAACAACAAAGATCACTGCGGCGCGTCCTGATCGATAGAAAATATCAAAATTATATCATCAGTTTTAACAATACAGTAACAGAGTACGCCTGCGAGTACCCACACCTGTAAGGAAAATACTAGTAAACTGGCAGCAAGTACTCAAAGGAAGTACTCATAAACGTTGGCAAAGTACGTTAACTGCTGTCAACACACTGAGGAGTCGAGCCGGGAGCTCGTCCACCGTCTGAAGGCAAACTGGACTTAAATCCAGAAAAAGAGCCGTTTCCTAAAAGCAGCCGGCGTTTTCCGCCTGAACGTTCGGTCACTGCTGCGTTCGGACATAAAACAAGTGCTGATATTTAAACTAGAAAATAAAAAACTAAGTAAATCATCTTTACTTCCAACTGTCTCGCTGAGGTTTGACTTTCTTTGTACCTGTTCAGATTTACGTGGCACCTGAAACTGAAGATCTTCAGGATTATTTAATCTCTGCTGGATTAGCTTCTGCTAGCTAAACGTTTGTCTTCATCAACGTCAGAATAAGAGTTTGTCGGCTGATGAGCAGGAAGTTCACGCTGTTTGTAGGAATATGCAGCAACGTATGTTTGAGTCATTATCGAACCTTTTAAAGTCCTGATTTATCTGAACCAACACGACAAACTGTGATCAAGTTTGTGATCTGAGCTGCACGCAGGTACAAATAAATCACTGAATTAAATCACTTCTGGATTTTATCAGAACAAAGAAACCTGGAAAAGGTTTCCTGTCACCTCTCTACTGAAGAGTCTTCATTCATCACGCTTCATCTTCACACACTCGCTCAAGTTCTGCTTCAGGAAACACTCGTAAAGAGAAACGAAGCTCGGAGGCGGACGGTGAGCGAGCTCCTGCTTCTGGATCAGCTGCTGGTCTGCTTCAGTAAAAAATTAAATGAAGTACTCAAACTTTGCCACTGAAGTTTTTGTGCTTGTGTATCAGTAAGTACTCCAACGAAAGTACTTGGACCTGGTCCTCCAGAGAGACGACACTCACTACAGTTCAGACAGACCAGATTACAGATTATCTACAAGCCCCTCAGTTTCACACCCACAGACACACAGTACACAACATGTACACACACACAGACACTTGCATAAGAGCAAATCAGTCAGAGTCCACCTGCCCACATATATAATGCAAAAGAGCACAAAAGGTATGAAAATGTAAGAAAGAATTCATAAGGAAAAAAAATTATATATAGTATTTATAAAAAAGAGGAATAATACTTTGTTTTTCCGAGAGGTTAAAGGTGTGGAGTTTCTTTAGCTACTGTCGCTGCCCACGCTGCCGCCGCTGCTGCTGCTGCCGTTGCTGCTGGTGCTGGCCGTGTCCACGCGCTCGCGTTTGTGGATCTGCTCGTGTGCTTTGAGGTGACCCGACTGGCTGAAAGTCTTCCCACAGTGGGGGCAGGCGTACGGCCGCTCCCCCGTGTGGATCTGCTGGTGAGCCTTCAGGTGTCCGAGGCGGCCGAAGCTCTTCCCGCACTGCGTGCAGCCGAACGGCCGCTCGCCCGAGTGGATCTTCTCGTGGGTTTTTAACACGCCCGAGTTGCTGAAAGTCTTCCCGCACTGCGAGCAGGTGAAGGGCTTCTCGCCCGTGTGGATCTGCACGTGGTTGCGGTAGCTGGTCTCCTTGGTGAAGCTCTTGCCGCAGTGCTGGCAGCAGTACGGCCGCTCGCCCGTGTGGCTCAGCTGGTGCGCCTTCAGCTCCTTCGACTGGCCGAAACTCTTCCCGCAGGTGACGCAGATGAACGGTCGCTCGCCGGTGTGCAGCCGCTGGTGCGACCGCAGGTCGTCGGCCTTGGTGAAGCCTTTGGGGCAGTGAGCGCACACGTACGGCTTCTGGCCCGTGTGGATCAGCTGGTGTCGTTTGAGGTTCCCCGCCTGGCCGAAGCTCTTGCCGCACTGCGAGCAGGTGTACGGTCGCTCCCCGGTGTGGATGCGCTGGTGTGTTTTCAGGTTTCCCAGCGTGCTGAAGTTCTTGCCGCACTGCGTGCAGGAGAAAGGCTTCTCCCCCTGCATGTTGCGCGGCTTCCTCACCGTCGGGCTCTGGGTTTTGGTCGTGATGACCAGACTAGCGCCTCCTCCCTGCCCCGTCACCGCCGCCGCCACCACCTCCGCCGCCGTCTTCCCCTCCTGGGCCGGCTGCAGCTCGTACAGCGCCCCCCCTCCAAACTCAGCGTCCAGTTTGCCCATCCCGTCCATGAGCAGCGCGTCGGGCCGCAGCTTGTTGAGCTCGGTGCGCAGCTCGGCCATGTGGATGGACTCCAGGCCGTTGTGCTGCAGGTGGGTGGACACGGCGCTGGACTCTGTGGTGTAGTAACACTGCAGGTCCACATGGTGGTCCGACTTGATGTACTCCAGAGTGTCCGTCACCTGCAGCACACACACACACACACACACACACACACACACACACACACACACACACACACACACAGAGTCAGTCAGAGGATGCTGTGATTTCTAAACACCTCCCATAATAATCACACAGCATCAGTTTCACAGGAAACCTCTGACTGGATGAGACGTCTGTTTGATTTGGAAATTAAAGCAGCATGAAGACCGATTGGATCCTCTGTTACCGTGACAACCACCAACCAGCCATCACGAGGAGAGGAAGCTGAAACACCAGCTGAGATCAGATCAGGTCGACAAAAAGTTCAAACAGGCCTCAGAGTTTCTGTGCTTTGGTGCGAGTCCCTCCTTTCACTGCTGGTGTGAGTATTTCTATTTTAATATGTGATTATTTCACTCAGTCGCCACACAAACCTGCAGAAACGACTCTCAGCTTCCGTTAAACTGTCGGCGCCGTGAAGCTCGCTGTCAACATCTGTTGCTTTTAAAGGCAGAAAAGAGATTTTGAGGTCTGAAGATGTTTAATCCTGGTGTAAACCTGAATTAATTTAACAGTCACTCTCTTTTTAATGTAGGTAACTAGCTGCACTTTAACCAACAGACAAAGGGAGGGAAACGATGGAGGACCGTCCTGAGATGATCTTTGAATGGATGCAACACATGCAGCTCTGACTGATGGTTTATTTCTGTCAAACATCACTGAAATAAATAAAAATCTGCTCTCTCTCTCTCTTCATCAACTCACTCGCACTTCTGCTCTTGATTTTAACATCAGTAAACTCTTCTGTGAATGAGAATCGTGGCTGGTCCGGCCTGTGAGAGCTCAGAGCAGCTTCAGCTGTTTGTTTAAAGGATTTACCGTCGTCAGTTAACGACCTTAAGATCTGATTACTGGCTGAGCTCAGCAGGATCAGCACAGCCTCCATTTGCAAAAACAAACTCTGCTTCTGTGGTTCTGATGTAAAACAGAAAATCAGGGAAGAAGATCCAGATCAGCTCCGGATTCGACCGCAGACATGATGAGGACAGAAAACGTCCGATCCGGTGCTTTATTGTTTCTGTTGAATCTCACTCGTTACGGTTATTTGCTGTCATCGCAGCGGGAAACCGCAGTTAGGAAATAATCTATCATCTGTTTTGGTTTTATGTTTTAGGCCTATATTTGAATTGTATTCTTTTTTTTTGTTTCTTTCTTTCTAACTCTAACCCATTTACCAGCCACTGCTCCATTTAGCTGTTGTACAGATGACACATAAAGTCTTAATCCTGAACGTGTTAAATCTGTACTGTTGTGACGGCTGAACACACGGCGAGTGAAAACGCCGGTTGGATCTGAGCGGCTGCTGCAACACTGAAAGTTTCACTGAGACTTTAAAATGACTGGTCGGCTGAAACACCACGTATTTTCTGAGCGACAGCAAGTTATGTCCTCTTACGTTGGCTTTATAATGCACATATATATTCTCACAAATAAAAGCACTGTTCATCACACTCAGCTTTTTCTGAATTTATCAGTTTTTACTTCTTCCAAGTAAAGTGAACCATTTATTTTAACAGCTCAGACGTTTACCCACTTTGATGTGATGTTTCATCCTTTACATCACTGATGTAACTGTGCTTCTCTCTCGACGACTTTCCTTCTGTCTGTTCATGTTTTTGGTTTCATGGAGAAACTGATGCAGAAAAAGCAAAAATCGGAGCATCTCTTGGTTTCTGTACTGTAGTTTTTCTGACATGAAGACAAACTGCTGAGTGTTTCATTTATGAACCGGCTGAACTCTGAATGTGTTTTTAAAGTTTCGGTTAAACGCTGCAGGTTTCCTGGTGTTGTTCTGTGATGGTGGTTAGTTAATAAACATCAGCTTCTGCTAACAATCAGCTGACAGCACAGCAATCAATAATCAATCATTAACACATAACACATTAACACAAAAAAAGAAAGTCAAGTCTCCGTCTGCTGTGCTGATCAGAGTCTACCTGTGACCAGGTGAGCTCGGGGTTACCTGGGAGATGTAGTCGAACACGGAGCTGGGCTCGTAGTGCGACTTGTAGTCCAGCTCGGTGACGTCGGCGTGGTGGAAGTGGCCCAGGTGGTGGTCGTCATGGTGACCGTGATGCTCAGACTTGATGTAGTCGAGGCCGCTGATCTCCATCTTGATCTGGTCCTGGCCCAGCTCGGCGGTGGACAGCGGCTGGATCTCCGACAGGTCGACGGTCCGGATGGGCTCCAGGTCGCCGTCCTCCGGCTCGCTCTTCACGCACGGCAGCATCACCAGCGGCTCGGCGATCTCCGCCGCCAGCGAGCTGAGCGTGGGCGTGGGGCAGTCGGAGGAGAGGAGGGCCAGGGTCGCCGACGGGGCCGAGGCAGCGGGCCCCGCGCCGCAGTCCGCCTGCAGGGAGGCGTCCAGAGGGGGCGGAGGGGAGCCGCACTCGGGGGGCAGGCCGAGGCTCAAACACTCAGTCTCCAAGTCTGTCATGGTGAGGGGCGGAGCTACACCTCCTCACCTCACTCTGCTTCAACACCTGAAGAGTCGTTAGAAGAGTCCACCGTGCTCCTCCTCCTCCTCCTCAGCAGAAGAAATCTACCTGTCCTCAGAGGGGAGGAGCCTGGAGGTAGGGGGCGTGTCCCTGAGCGTGTCCTCGAGTCCAACAACCGGAGGCGTCCTGCTGATGTCACCACCCACACCTGCCTGGGACCAGCCTGCAGGGAGAGAGAGGGGGTTACAGTCAGGTGCAGCTGGGGGGGTCACCGCGCCTGAACATTACGGACAGATTTGTGAGAGCTGATCACTGCAGGAGACCAAACCTGCTCAGTTTGTCACATAAATACACACTTTTATGTACAAACACTGAAGCAGATCAGCCAGAGAAACATAAATATCTGAATACTGTCCTGTGTGTACAGGCAGTATTTTACACTGACTGTACTGTATTTATGCTGCACACGTCCAACAGGAGAGCAGCTCAGCGAGGAAACAAACGTTTCTGCACTTTCATGCATTTTCAACAAACTCACCTTCAAAATGCAGCTTTTTGTTCAGAGCTGCAAACTCAGCGTGTACTGCAAATACTACTGACATCACTACTACTGACATCACTACAAACTGATATTAATACTGACACTGCTGCTAATACTACAACAGAGAGTTGAGATATTACAACTGCTTACTACTGATATTACCAATACTACTACTGATAACACCACCACTACTTATACTGGTACAAAAGTCAGCGTGTACCCATGTTACTACTGAAAACACTCCTGACAGCACTGTGCTTACACTACTACTGACAGTAAGTACACACTCCTGACAGAGTAACTAATAGTAGTAATACTGCACAACATGATGCTACACAATAATACCACAACACACTGATAGTACAACAGCTGCTCCACAACAACAACCTACCGTCATGATTACAGCTGCTGCCACATGTACTGACATCACAGCATGTGGCAGCAGCAGCAATGGTTGTAGTGCTGATATCACAGTGGTGGTAGTAGTAGTAGTTACCCCCCTCCCCCCGGTGAAGTTTGGTTCTGGGACTTTTCGGACCCCCGTCCCTCCCCCGCGGGGCTCCTCCGCTCTCTGCCCGCTAACAGCGGCCGCAGCCTGGCTCCGCTCTCGCTGCGCAGCGGCGGGTAAACTTTGCGGTTACCTGAGCCCGCACACGCTCAGGTATCCTCCCCGCGCCGCCACGCAGCCTCCTGCACGAACTGACCGACACGCTCCGGCTGCTGGTTCACGGCCCCCCCCCGCTTCCCCGCAGCCTCACCGGCCGTTTGTCCCGCAGAGAGACGCGGAGCCGCCGCGGCGCAGAGCCGCCGAGCTGCGTACAAAGACGGGGCAAGATGCCATGTCGAGCTAACGCTGCTAGCCAGTGGCCATCTTGTTTATCGCAGCAGCGTCGGTTGCTAAGCTAACTAGCGGTGCTAGCTGGCGCTCGCACGGGAGAAAGTGAGAGTGAGGCGGGCAGCGCAGCAGGCGGAGCGGGAGGCCGGCGGCTCCTCCGCGGCTGCCACAGCGCTGACCCGGCGGCGGGCGCAGCGGGGAGCGGCGGACCCCCCCACACACGGACCCCCCCCCACACACACGGACCCCCCCAGCACAAAAGAAGCCGACTGCGCGGCCCGGCGGCCCCGCGGCGGAGCCCCGCGGCCCGCGGCGGTGCGTTACCTGCGGCCGCTCCGCTTCATGGCTGCCTGGATCGGATCCGCTCTCGTCGCTCGCTCCGGACCCGCCACGTCCTCCTCGGCAGCACAGCCCGCCGCTGCCTCCTCTCCTCCCCTCACTGACTCACCTCCTCCCTCCCTCCTCCGTCCTTCCTTCCTTCCTTCCTTTCCTTCCGTCCTTCCTCCTTCGCTCCTTCCTGCTCGCTCGTGCGCAGTGCGCGGTCTCCACGGTAACGGCGGGAGGCGGCGCGCGGCGTCACCTCCTCGCGCTCGTCTTTTTTGCGCGGGTTGTTTTGATCTGCGCGCGCCCAGGTGTGCGGGTCAGTGACGTCACTCCCGCACGATGATCGATTACTGATTGATTGAGTCCAGTGAGAGCCTGCAGTCTGCAGGAGGAATATTCAGGTGACATTAATATGAATATTAAATTAATCAAAGGTTTTATTTCATTTATGACTTAACGTGATCAAACTTCAAGATCCTTTTTAAGTTTAAGCTGAGAAACATGCAGTCTCACCTGAGCAGGTGTTTTAAAAAGTCTTTAAAACTGCAGTTATATACTGTTTGATGGTTACAGCAATAAACTGTATTAGTGGAATTAATATTGATTAGAAGTCTGCAGAGATGCAATAATTACTAATAATCACATATCAGACCTGTAAAGATCTGCAAGTCTCTTATTTTCTGTTCAACCAAACGGATCCCTCTTTTTATTAGTTTTATTTAGTTTCATGGAGCTTTTCCGCACTTTTGGGGTTTGATGACATTAAATAAAGATAATAAAATAAAGAGAAATGACGGAAATAAAAATAATAACGTGTGTTACTGAGAGTAAATCAGACTCGTCAGGCTGGTCGTTGTGAACATTTATTGGTTTTGTTTGAATCTTAACACTAAAAAGTACCCGGTCTCATGGACTAAAACAGGTAATAACAATAAAAAACACCGTCCCATCGCCTCCTTCTTCATCCGGTCGTCCTGGCAGACAGCAGACACATTCAGACGGTGCTGCTGTGATCAACACGAACACAAACTGTGAATATTCTCCGTCTCATGGAGAAAAACGTTGGCAAGAATTCACTCAAAACTGACATTGGTCACAAAATGGTCAAAAGTCAAATCAACCTGGAGTTCATTTTTCACACTGACGGACGATGAAGAGTCGTTTGAACCGTCCGTCAACCACCTCCGGCACTTTTTCCATTTTACCATTAAATAAGAAACTTTTAGTTTTGGTTTAATTAGGCTGCTGAATTACAAAATAGGGCACATTTTATCAAAAGTATTGCATCAAATCCAAAAACTGAGATGAACTTTCTTTGACGAGCAGCAGCCAGTCAGTTCACTGAACAGGGAGAAAAAGATAAAACAAAAGAAAACCCTCCCGGATTTCAATCAGTCACGTTTCTGTCGTTTCAAACACATCTTGAAAATAATAAAAGCAAAAACATCCCTTTCATGGCCTCATTCCCACGTTTGTTCCCCTTCTTTCACACAGGCTTTCCTGAAATAACGTCGTCTTCTCTTCACACGGGAAGCACACAACCACTTTTCAGAAAACTGCCAACACATAAGGTAAAATAAAAATCACAGGATGTGCTGTGAAAGTCCTCTGAACGCGCCTCCGAGCTTCGATAAGGATTCATGTACCTGCTCGAACGCCCTCCTTTAAAATGTGCAGAGAAACGTAACAGGTGGAAACAATCAACAGTCCCTCTTTAAAAAGCTTTTCTAATAATTATATAAGTGAGCATGATTCTTCTCTGCATCCGATCACATAATTATGACTTGGTTTGTCTACGTGACAATAAAAATATCTTTCTTTGTAGTCACATTTTCTGCTCATCTCGTGAACATTTTGTGAGACTTGCGTACTTACTGCTGATTCATGTCGAACACTGGCACTGATCTGTTGGTATCTATTAGAAATATTCCCCTTTTTTGACTGAATTTCACATTAAAATCAGTTTAATTTCTACAAACTTGGTTTTTGGCTTCAAAATTTTCCCTTTTTGTTTTTTCCCCTCAAATGTTTCTGTCTGTTATGGCTTTGTAAACTAGGACAGGAGGAGCTTTGATTGGTTAACATGATGCTGCTGTCAGAGAGAAACCTCATAATCACCCGTCAGTTAATTAACATTCACCTTTCTGCTCGTTAACGTCCGGAGATACGAGGTTTTCCTCTCACAGTTTCTAATCTGCGGACAGTGCAGCCGCCGTCCTGTAAAAACCACACGACCGCAGTCTTGGAAGTGAAGACTCGTTTTGTGCGTTTCTGATAAAAAGAAGAAAAAAGAAAACGTGACGCAGCGAAGCATCAGACAGCAGCAGAACACCCTTTCACATTAAAAGCTTTTGTGAGGTTTTCTTGTGGTTTGACCTGTCTTCTCTTGGATTTCTATATTTTTTATCATTTTATCATATAATTGTTCATTTTCATTTGACACAACAACAAATTAGAATTTAATTAGAATTATTTTTGTTATTCTTTTTCCTTTTAATTGCTTTGTAACTTCAAGTTAAAGTACTACAGATCAATCAACCTAAATTTAATCTAAATGTTTAATTGGTTATTTTCAAATCTTGTTATTCATCACAAAATTTTAAACAAGTAAAACTTTAATTAATCAAATAAATCAGGTGTTTTAAGTTCAGTGTGGAAGCCCATTTACAACAGGAAACAAAACCTAAGATGAACCGACAGGTCAAATAAAAATACTCTTGATAAAAACATTATTTACCGTCATCTCATTTTTATCGCGAGTATTTTCAATTTATTGTCAGTTTTCCTTGTCTTGGCATAAATGGGCTGCCATACATCTAAGCATCCTTTTTGGCTCTAACCCTGTTTAAACTAGTTATGCAAGTCCTGAAAGATGATATATTTTCATTTATAAAAATATAATCTTTAGGGACTCCGTCTTAAAACCTGAGAAGCTCGTGAGTTTGCAGTTTTGTGGTTTTTACCCGACAGCATCCGGCTCCGTTTAAAAAAAGCTGAGACACATCCGAAATGAGACGCATCAAATAAAATATACACATTTCTGTAGTCAAACACTGACGCCGTACATCTGCTGAGGTAATGAGGTCTGTGTGGAAATGGAAAAGAATAAAACACTAGAAATGTTTTACAAGAAAAATGAGGTATGTGAACATGCGTGGAGGCTGAAAGTGCAACGAATCAGATCAAGAAGACGCTCGGCGTTTGCAGAAAAGCGGTTGGGTGATTCAGACGTTAGCGAAGCAAACAAGCTTAAGTTATTAACGTTCAGAGGCAAAAACAGGAAATTAAACAGTAGATTATTAATCATCGTCATTGAATCATCAAATATCAAATTAAAGTGTGCTTTTATAGCAGACCCAGTTTCACCCG
>JAVQJZ010038873.1:0-11520 GCA_036025355.1 Leiopotherapon unicolor | reverse complement strand
AGTAAATATATATGACACAAACCTTAATTAATCATGCTAATTTGACTGTATATTATTTGAAACTAAACTCTCCCAATTACCCATCCTTCCATTGACTTTGTGTACTGCAGGGCTTCTTCTATATGAAGCTATTTCTTCTCACTGAACACACCTTAGGAGTTTGCAAATTGATGTCATAATATATTATGTTATATGATAAATAATATAAAATGTATTTTAAAAAAAATGCATAACAACAATTTGAAGCAGCAGTGCCAAATCCAGTGCATTGAAATAACTGAAAATTTACAAGCATTTTAGAAGAGAATACTGATTTGTCTCATATTGCAAAGTAATAATTATATAATCTGTTTCTGAATGCAAAAGTGCCATGAAAAGCAGAAAAAGAGGCACAATAAATGAGCCAGACTCGGGCGTGCTGTAGCACAGACCGGCTTCAGTTGAGCAGCCTGCTCAGATCGATGCCAGCTCTCAAACAGCAGCCAGCCTGTCAGTCCTCTTTCCAGTTGGTGGCCTTTTGCTAACCTCCACCTTGAAATAGCCTGCTGCCATCATGGTCCCGTGTAGGAGAGCAGATGAAGTCCCAGTCGGCCGGTCTGTCTGCACACTCGAGCGTGGTGATAACTCCCGACAGCTGGCTGGCTTTGCTTCCTCCTCACGCCACGCCGTTTCTTGCTCCCGCCACCGCAGCCGCTGCCGTAATGACTGCGGACCTTTAAACCGCACAATGAGGGAGGCCTTCTAAGAGGCGCGGCTAAAAATAGACACACCACGATTGGAGCTCCGAATCCGACCCAGCTTTAGCTCAACAAAAAGCGTTTTAAATGTGCGAGTGTTTCGAGGTGGCGGGTTTCGGAGGGGAGATGGAAATCAAGAACAAAACAAAAGCATCAGCTGACAAAAAGAATTAGCAGCTATTTTCCACTTCGTCCTCGAAGGTTTGAAGGTCTGACAGTGAGTCAGGTGAAGTTTGGCTGACTGTTCCCCGATCATCCTTTCAGAACAAAAACAATACACAAACTAAAAATAAAGTGGAGGCTGCAGCTGCTTTCCTTCATTGTCTGACTGTTTGGCCTTCTGACGTATCACATCACTGTCAGCCTACAGGCATCTTTTATTCAACATCCAACCACCAGTCTGAGTATTTTACCTGACTGACTGACTGTCTGTCGGACCTGTTGAGCTTCAGGGTTGCAGACCCGACACCTTGAGACCTCATTTGGGCCTGACTGCTTTGGGAACTGACATAATGACTAAAACCGAGACTTAAAAAGAAAAAAGAAAAAACATTCAAGTCGCTTGCTCTCTCTTTGTTCTGAGCTGGTAAATCCTGAAACAATAGAGGAACTATTTTGACATCATCTATCTGACAGATCTTGCATAACAAAAGACCTTTAATAATTGATTATGAAGCTGAGGCACTGAAGCCCTGTCTCGGTTATATAAAAAGCACTATTAGCGATCACAAAGGGGAAATATTTTAATGTCATGTCATTTGGATGCTCACTTAGAGACCTGAAAGTCTTTTACCACAACTAGCAATTTGCTTATGACTAAAACTGTGAGACTTTTGACATTTTTTGACAAGGCTTGATATGTGTTTGAATGTATCTCAAATGACTCAAGACTTGATTGACACTTGTCTTGACTCATTTGAGTTACCTCAGTTGAAAGACTTCACCTGGGATTGCTTGATACTTGTCCATTTGTTTGTGGTTTAATCCACATCAACCCAAACTTCCCTTGAAACTTGATGTGCCTCAGATGATTTTGGACTTAACTTTGACCTTCCATGAAAGATAGAAAAACGACTGTGCTAACTGGTCTGCTCATTTGACTCAACAAACTCTAAAAATACATAAAAAACATACAAAACAGACAAATGGCCTTAGAGTTGAATGTACTCTTCAAAGTTTCTTTGTTGTAAGGTTAATGCGCAATGAAATTCACAGAGAGCCAACTTTAGTGTTGCTATGGTTACCTGCCATTATATAATTTTGCCCACTGATTTACAACTATGTTTGAGGTGGGCTGTCATTATAAGCTGGGGCTGAGTCGAAATTACTGAACAGAGATCGTGTGGGCATGTCTGTGTCCACACGTCTGTCAGTGCAGCGGTCAGATTCCTGTTGCTTCGTCTTCGGTAATTGTAAGGTTGTTCATGTGTCAAATGGTCCCTATCTCTATAAAACTGCTTGCTCTTACCTGCTGTCATTTCTTACTTCACTGGTAGAGTCTGCACTCATTTGCCTCACAAATATATACGTTTGGCAGTCAAACATGCCGGACACCCAACATATCTGTGTGATGTTCTTTTTATCAGCGAAGGCCGGTGAGGGGCCAGCAGAGGAGAAGGCCGGTTAAATTTAATGTTGGCGAGTTTAAAGAGTGAGGTTGTTACAGCTGTCTGGGCCGAGAATTTTATGCCATCGAATGTGTTTCCTGCTGTAGATGTGCAGGTCTCGTGTTCCCAGATGAAACTCAAACTCTGAGCTTGTGGAATTCATTTATTTTTCTTTTGCTGATTGCTGACAGTGAAAAGACTGCTCTAACCTGTTAAATGAAATATTTTCAAGTTACAGAAATCTTAACTTCGCAGGGAAGAGACACTTTTATGTCACTCATTACTTAATTTTCATCCTTTTTACACTTACTTGTCTTTTCACATGCTGCTTTGCAGGATTGCTGTTTCCCAGAGTGTCGATAAATGGTCTTTGCACCTCGTCAGCCCATTTAAGACCTTTGAAAACAAACTATTCAACAGCTTGCAGTTGTATAAATGCCTAACAACCAGCCAAACATGCAGCCCAGGCTTTTTTTAAGTGTCTTGAGCACTTGAGCGTCTGCAATATCGTATTATATGTAAAATGTTAATACAAGGTTGGACGACATCTTGCAAAACAAAACTCTGGCTCCTGTGTAGCACAAAACTTCGAGTTCCCTGTCCATCACCTGGTTTGTGCTAATCAAGGGCAAATTTGCTCTGTACACTGTGCTTGTGTCCACTCTGCATGAGTAGTTGAAAGCAACGGGGCATATACACAGTGCAGAGAGAGAATAGTGAACAATAAAGCCCCTGCAGCTCACTGTGGTACCACCTGGTGGTTAAATCCAGCCTTACTAAAATATTTCTTTTTTCTTTTTTTTGTTCTAAGGATGTACTTTTGAAAGTCAGACATCTCCGGCTGCATCTGGGAAAGCAATAGCTGAGCTGCTGCTATCGATCAAAAGTATCAGCCCCCCCTGCAGAGATCATCATTTTGTTTTGTGGGGTTGTAAAAACTTTAACTTCTCTCCTAACATTTTCAGAGGCTGTAAGGTGTGAGTCAGCTGAGGTGATGTGGAATAACAAACTTAGTAAACGACAAAATGATGGAGAATTAATATATATTTTGTCGTTTTTCTCCCTCTCACCCTTATTTCTTCTCTTCCACCTCCTAATTTCTCCATCAGTCTTCTCTGTTTTCGATGTCACATCAGCTCTCTTCTTGCTACTCACCAAGTCCTCCTCCTCTTTTTTTGGCTGTTATTTCTCTCTCTACTTCTCTAACCTTCCTCCCATTCTCGTTTTCATTTCTTTTTCCTCTTATCTGCTCACATTTGTCTCCACTCCCCCGCATCTCTCCCCTTTTGTTCCCTGCTCCCTCCGGCCATCTTTCTTCCTCTATCTCCATCTCTGTCATTTGTTTTTTCTTGACTTATGTGATGATTTTTTTTCATCATTTCAATGCTATCATTACTTTTCTCTGATTCATACGGTAAAGTGGACAGCTGAAGCTTCCCTTAGCACAAATGATCCTCTGTTGTTCCTGCCTGACTTCACTGTCATCATCAAGTGGAGGATTTTGGGTAAACTGTGAGATACACAGTGTAATGAAATGTGAGAATCTAGCTAGTAAAAATGACAATACTTTTTGTAAATGGTAAATCACATTCAAATAATTAAAAATGAATTATTCTTGACAAATTGTCATGCATTTCATGACAGTCAGTCCACTAAATGCTATTTTCCATTTTTGCAATCCTTTGCATTTCGCCTCCATCCTCCTTAGTACACTTTTGCCTTCATACACAAACTCAGACGATGATCCATGCAAAAAAAAATTGGATACCTCGGCAGTATGTATTAGAAATAGAAGTTTAGACAAATCAGAGGCAGAACAGGTGTATATGATTAGCACTAAATTAGCCAATCAACAAGAAAAGGTAAGTAAGAGGACAGAAAATGAGAGATGAGCGAGCAAGAAGCCACAAGAGGATGTAAAGGAAAGAGCGGATGGATTATTGGCATAGTGAGCGAGTGGACTGAAAGCGGTTGATGATTCTTGCATAGTGATACGTTTTGGGAAGTTTTGGCTGCCATTTAAATCCATTGTGACTGCAGGGTGAGCTGGGAGCGACAGATGTGAAGAGCTAATAGGACCATCTTAAAACAAAAGCAGTGTGTTTAGCAGTATTTAGTGAAGTGGGTGTCAAGGGCTATGCTCAGAAAATTGACAGACAGTGGAGACATGGACAAGTTTAGAGGAGATTCAATGAAACTGGGTCACCATTGGAATATATCTTCTTATCCAACGTGTGCTACAGCTGTTGTCCTTTTGTCAAATCCTTTGAGAACTGCTCCTCAAGGCTACACAGGGTGCATGTTTGAAAGCAAAATGTGGGTTCTTAGTGCAGTGTGTCTTTAATTTCCTGTAGTAGAAGTGGCAGCACTCAGTGAACCAGAATGAAAACTGTCAAATTCACCTGAATGATGAGTCGGACCAAAGCTCTCCTCTCAGACGTCAGAGCTGAAGTGCTCCAGTGCGACCTGTGTGTTTGTAATTACAGGGGGGGCTAAGAGGATGGGAGCTTTCAGCAGGGCTCAGAGGAGACAAAAAGGTGTCCTTTTGATATTTTTCTAGTGTCGATATGAGCAGGGGTCCCTCAGGGGGAAAGCGCCAACATGCCATTTCCATTTCAGGAGCATTGGAGGAAGAGGCACAGATGGTTAGGGGGGTATAAAAGTACATGTCAGAAGAGAGTGAAGAAAAAGAAGACTAAGAAGTTCTTACTGATAACTGATGGAGGTTTTAAGAGGTCATCACTTTGTTAAAGACTTCTTCAAAGGCAAGTCATAGAAAAAGGGAGAAATTTTAGTGGAGCTCTGCAAGGTCGGACGTTCAAATGTGTGATTGTGTAGCAAAATGCGACTGATATATGGTCATTCAGCGGAGTTTGGAAGATGGAGACTTTCTGAAAGCTGTTTTTTGTGCCAAAGAATGCCATAATCTATAATGCTCTTCTTCAATTTGCAGCATTTTATAGATTTGAACCTTTCAATCTTTAAGGCTAGAAGTTTGTTCTGCACTCAACTTCTGGAATGTTTGGGCATCATTCTTTGATTATAATTTCAAGAGATTATTTATCCGAGACTGTGGAGCTTTATGTTGAAACCATCTGCAGTGATATATCAAGGCAGATGCATGAATACTGACTGCTGCATTCTGCAGTTGCACATTTAAAAACGGGGCAAAGTGAGAGAAGCCTGGCGGCTGATGATCATCTGCCCCTCTGTTCTAATCACCCTGCATGGTCTTCCTCTCTCCTGACACTGCGGTGGTGGAATAATCTTCTTTTCTCAGCCAGAATAATTTTCCAATGCGTGCTGAAAACTCATCATCTCCACCTCCATCTCGCCCCATGTTCACAACACAACCTCCGACACCTTCGCACCAAGATTTGTCTACTGCATTCCCCCCCAACACACAGAAAGTACAGAAACATCACATAATGTCGTGTTCAGGACCTGTGATTATTGCTGCTCTTCTGTTTGACTGCTGTGAGGAGGTTTTTAGAGCAGATTCAACCCCCTGAAAACGTGAGGTGTCCTACTGACCTGAACCTAGTCTGGGGGTCTGTGTTTTCTTGTCCAGAACAGCTCCTATCACCAAATTGTATTCAGACCTCTCACTCTGCGATTTGAATGTGATCTGACCTGTAACAAAGAACAAGTTTGACACAGCATGGTTGAGACTGAAAATTTGAAATTTATGCTAAAAGTCATGGTCATGGTCAAAAACCCAGCATTCATTGTAGTCAGTGACATGATGTGAGGATGCACTACTTGCTACATTTGCACTGATCTTTGGTAAGTTAACAGCTACATTACAATATAAAGAAAACGTCTAAAAAGACTGGGCAAATTTGATGGTTAGATTCATCCCTTTAAAGATGAATACTCCTGTGCTGCTGATATAACCCAGACCAGGAAGGTTTTGTCTTATTTTTTTATACGACAGCTAGGTGTTGCCAAGGACAGACATTTAGAACTAAGTGGCTTCGATAATGAAGCGCTGCAATGGGCATACAGAGGTTTCTGTTGATAAAGGGTGACAGAAAAGGCAGATATAGCATTTTTGCACATCAAATTCAACTTTACCTTTTTCAAATGTTTTTTGTTTCTTTGGAGAGACATAATACAAGAAATCTTTCCCACCCTGATCTGAAAAAGATGTGGCTATGTCTTAAACCAAACTACTCAACCAGCAGGATGCCTCAACTCTGTGTACAGTAAAAAAATATAAAAACATTAGTATCAGTAACAACTAATACGTTATTTGTAGTAACCACACGTTTTTATGAAGTATTTTGTCCTTCTATGATACTTACTTATGCTTACTATCTGTCATTCTAATTTTCCTTATAGTTTGTGTTAAATTGATGTCACATATATATGTGTATTCCCCTGCAAAGCTGTGAACATCATTTTATTACATTTAACAAGAAGTGCACCTTATCAGTACTTTAGTATTCTTTGCATCTTGGAAAGACCAAGAAAAGTGTACTCTGTGAGCAGCGGTTAAAGCATCATGCAGTAAAATCGAGAACATTAGTGGTGTGTGATGGTTTCTGCACTGAGCATATCTGTACTGTTGGTGCTATTTTTAACTCCCTCCACTGCCATATTATCTTTACTCGCCGTTACTCAGTGACTTCCCTGGTCCGGCGCGGCCTCCGAGAGCCCGTGTGCTGCTCCAGCCGTAGGTTAGAAACTCGGCTGGTGGTGTCAGCGTGCAAAAGTCCTCCGCTCTCAATCCCCAGCTGGATAGGTTGTTAGAGATGTCCTCAAGCTTCTCCCCAGGGGGGTGGAGCAAAGTGTCAGCTCCCTACGCAGTGTGGAGTGAGAGGTAGAAAAAAGAGAGAGGGAAAGTGACGTTAACTCGCTCACTTTTTCCACTCGTGCTATTGTTTCTATGTCTCTCTTGTTCATTCTTCTCGTCTGTATTATATCTGTGTGACATGAATGCGCTCCATTTCTGCTCCTGTCGTCCCTTCTAGTCTGTTCTCATTTATGATTATTGATTCGCAAGCTATCAGTGCATCTTCAAAAACAAGCAAATCTTCCAACCAAAAATGACAAAATAGGTTTCTTTTTTTCCATTCTTTTTTATAAAAACTCATGCTTTCTTATCTGATGGCATCTGCCACTGCTAGCGTCAATGACTGGCAAGGTTTAAGCAACTAAAACTGTGTGGTTGAAGTCAGTGAATGATCATGTTCATGGTTAAAAGACACAGACCAGAGGGCACTTCTTGTCTTGCAGTTAGGACACTGAGCATGAACTGCACTGCAAAACATACAGAGTGACTGTTGGTGAGACGTAGTTTATTCACCCATCCACTATGACCTATGACCTATAACCTATGGTTTCAAGCTTTCTAACAAACTACCTGTATGCTCACAAAAAGGTCATTGTCAGTATAGGTTGTATTTCAAGAAATGGCTTCTATTTTTCACATTTAAATGGTTCACATTTTGCTTTTTTAATGTGAGCAATACGAGTCATCTTAACACAGTCCCCCCTGGGATGGAGGTGCTTCAACTAAACGACCACCTAAAATGGAGACCACGCTGACTGAAGCCATCATGCGTGATGTCATCACACAGCTCTGGGGGCTCATAGCTGCTTCTGACCTTTTCTAAAAATCTGTCCACTACTTAGCCCTCGCTCTGCACAGTGTACCAACTAGAGCTGAAAGTGCATTACAAAAAAAAGACCGAACAGCTGTCATCTGACTACAGTTGTAAAACACGAGAGGAGACCTGAGAGAAAGCCTCTGGTGACTCCGCTCACTCAGTCAGGCCACGTGGTGATGGAGCACATCACGATGTGTGTGTTGTATGCGTGCTTGCTGCTTTTGAGTGTCCCCGGGGTGCGCCACTGTGTTTATGTTCTGCTGAATTTCATGTATTATTCTTTACATGCATAGCTATAACACATCTTGCCGTTATTCGCGGTGTTTTCAACTTACTCGACTTTCAAGTTGCTGCAGAGTTTCAGCAGGAAAACGCACACAAAATGCAAGAACAAATGCTGTGTAAAATATCAACATAATTATGTGACAGTTTCACACATTTAGCGCTCATCTCAGTTTGAAACCAGCTGAGCTGTTGCTCCAGAAATGTATTTGGCATTTGGCACCATCATGTATTGTTAATTGGAGCAAACTATCAGTCTGTTCAAACTCGAAAATACAACAAAATCTAATTAAAAGACTCTGGGATGAGGTTTACTTTTTTCCCTTATTTCTTTTAACTGTACTTTGTGTTTAGCATCAATGACTTGTCATCACAATAAGATACTTGTTAACATGCATAAAATCTGCTAACATAAACAAAGCAGGTCACTGTGATAATGTTACACCATCAACAAGCAAGTAGGCCTGCAGAAACATCACCAAAAAAACAATAAAATGGTCAAGCAAGCCACACGCACACAGAGAATACACATTTGAAATCAATATTATGTTTCCCAGGAGCTCAGGACCTCCAACATGGCTGCCAGAGGGTGTGTTATTGCCTTAAAGCCCTCTGCTCTCAGGTAGAAGGGTGGCTGGAGTGTTCTGGTGCTGCTCGGATAGTAGCGGTGTTACTCTGGGATGTAGTGTACAGCTGTAGCTCCAGGACGTGTGTATGTGTGTTCATGTGTGTGTCTGTGCCAAGCCCAGTGATCCCTGAGCTTGGCACCGTCTGGGCTGGAGGTTTGAGTTGGACAGAAAGACGAGGCGTGTGGGGAGGGGCAGTTGTTGTTGTCGAAGTAGATCTCTGGGGTTTGAAAAGCCGGTTATATCTAACCTCTAACCTCCTACCACCGCCTCTGGCTGTGACACGCGCACTCACACACACACACACAAACACACATAAAACACATACATAAACTACTGTGGCCGTGCCTGCATGGGCAGATACCACAATTGCACAAATGAAACGGGACAAGCACATACATGTGTTATGAATTATTCTTGAAGAGAAAGAGAAGAAAGAATGCTTTTCAAAGTTGTTCCAACACAAAAGAAACCAGGAAAAATATTTACAAGGAGGCAATCCAGAAAGGTTTTGAATTCTAAAAGGGAGAATTGGAAATTATTGCGAGCTATCGAGCACACGCCTGCATGTATGAAGTGTTAAGTCTTTCCCTTTAATTCATGCTTAGTGGTAATTATGGTGATATTGTTCACAGCCGTGTATAGTGTGAGAATATGGGTGCATGCATGAAAGGCAGTAGAGCCTCAAGGCCCTTGTGGTTGTATGTAATGTGTACTGTATACCGTTTGATGTGAAAATGAAGGCATCTGTGGCATTATTGTGTTCTACAGCTTTGTCTCACTTACTGACTCGACTCAGTCCTTAATGCTCAGTTATAATTTAGCTGTAAGATTTCTTTTTTACACAAAGGGAAAAAAAGCTGCATAGAATAGATAAATGGTTTAAGATATACATCACTGAGACGCTAAGAACATCATAAAACCGTAAAACAACATTACTGCATCAAAATCAAGGCAAATATGATAACAGGAGGTAAATTGTATATTTACAACCGTGACATAAAAAACAAGTTCTGTTCCAAATATGCCTGCAGATTTCACAAATGCTGCCAAATGATTCTCTCACCTTTTTTGTAGTCACACCTCCAGTGAGGCACTCAGTCCACTTACCAAATTAGGAAACAGTCAGTAAATCACCAAGCCATTAAGTCGGTTACTGACCGGATAACTGAATGACTTTCCAAGTGGCGTGCAGTTTTAAACCTGTGCAGCTGAACTGAAGCTGACATAGATAAACGACCAGGTTTAATGGTTTCAGCACCACGGAGAGAGACCCAAAAAGAGAATGGGTTTGAGGGTTTTCGAGCCATGGAGAGAGAAACAAAGTGAGACTGGAGATCTTTTTCAATACACTGTTCAACAGGTTCCTCCTCAGGATGTTGAGGCTCCTGACAACAGGTTTACCAATCGGGACAACAGAGTTCTTGCTGACAACATAGAAAAAAACGTCTATTATACATGACACAAACCAATGTTTCAGGTCAGGTCAAAGTCAGTACATGGTGGGCTGCACAACCAGACCACCTCAGTTACGTATCACAGCCTTTTAGTCGCTGGTCAGCTGTAAGGATTTGTGGTTATTAGAAAGGACCAGTACCACCTATGATGTAACATATCAGTTTTATTGAAGCATAAAAAAGCTTAATATGCACTGAAATTACACTAAAAAAATATGAGGCTTATCTTTACAAGTAAACCAAATTGGCTTTAACAAATTTTAGAATAGGACTGTTTAAACAGGGCCTTTAAGGTGGTTAAATTGAAGAAGAAGAAAAAAAAGAATATCAGCTGTAGAATGACAATTATAACTACTTAATGGTTTATAATGGGATGTTTGTCTAACAATGTCAGCTCTCACTGGACCTTCAAACATTGGCTGAATCCTGACTATGAATCTGAGTCAGTGTTGTGACTAATAACATCTGAAAAGTCCATGAGAGTGATAATTGTAAGACCGCAGACTGAAGAGGGTCTGAATGTTTCAGCACCATGGAGAGTGACACACACGATGGTTGCAGCATCATACAGTCACACACAAAAAAGACTGGGTTTAAATATTTCAGTGCCGCTGAGAGAAATAGACAGAGATTGTGGCTGGGTTTTATTTTTGATTGCAGGATCCTCAGAAGAGTCAGCATGAACCTTCTCTTGCATCCCAAATGAGGCAGTAGAAACCCACAAAGACCTAATGAGCTAATGGTGAATTTCGACAGCAAACGTCCTCGAGTTACTTCTGCACCCGCAATCGGCCTTTCAGTCTTCAACATGACACATTTTAAAACAACCAAGTATACCAATACATTTAAATGTATTAGTTAGCAGTATTAGTTATTTTTCCAAGCTTGAATGCAGGAAGGCCGGATGGGACACTGTCAACTGCCCACCTTCAACTATCTACGAACGTTTCATGAGTCACACAGTGAGTCAGTGACCAGTTCTGTAAATCAGTCACTCGTGCTGTCATTTTCTTGATTCCCACTGACCATAAAATCAAACATCTACATCATAGCTATTAAACTGTATTTCCATCTGTATTTCCTCCTTCAAGCCTTGCCTCTGGGATGTATATGACATATTGTATTGAAACGCTGAGTGGGAAAATAGATCCTGAATATTGGAACAAAAATGTTTTTTTTTTTTATTGATTGAGGAT